>WYDI02026804.1:0-50612 GCA_009867235.2 Psittacus erithacus | reverse complement strand
CCTGTTTAAGTTTGAACCCATTACCCCTTGTCCTATCACTACAGTCCCTAATGAAGAGTCCCTCCCCAGCATCCTTAAAGTACCCCTTCAGGTACTGGCAGGCTGCTATGAGGTGTCCACCCAGACTTCTCTTCTCCAGGCTGAACAGCCCCAACTTTCTCAGCTCTGATAAATTGGGGATAAGCTCTGATAAAATGGGGAGAGTTACTTAAGCGGCTTTTAAGAACTACAGGGGCTGACTGTGAGAAAAGCTGAGGGTATCTTTACTGTAAAGATGTAAAAACTATATACATTAACTATGCTAAGTTTATGCACTAACCAAAAGGGAAAGGTCTCCATGGTCAACTGGATGAACAATTATCAACAAGGAAAGAGCCTGCTGAGAGTGAAAGGAAGACATAAGCAACAAAGCAGGCCATTTCTTGTTGGTTAAGGAGTACTGGGAAAAAGAATTGCCAAATATCCACCTGAGTTAGAAACTGAACAGCAAAATAAGAAAAACATAGCAAAAAGCTCTGAGAGCAAAGGTGGCAGCTTGCAATGAGTACAGGGTAAATATTAGAGATTACCCAGGTATAGGCCCCCAGACTTACACCCCTTTATAGGCCTGTGCAGAGAAATTATTTGGAGCACAGTGTATGATTCCAATAGATCAACTTCAGGCAACATCTGAAGTGGAACAAGTACAGAGTGTAAATACATAAAAGAGAGAAGAGCTCTTCTAAGGGGCACACCGGCTGCAGATGAGTCCTGGCTGGAAATCAGAGGGTAGCTTCCAGCTCATAGAATAGAATGGTTCTTTAACAGTTTATCAGGAGAGGTAGTAAGAACAAGCAGGTTAAGTCACCTGGAGCCTGGCTCCTGCAAACCTTTTCAAAGTACTCCTGAAGATGATACCACTATAGACGGCATATTTCTGGTGCCTGAAAGTGCAGAGCACTGGCTGCAACAGACCAAATGTTAACATCAGTGCAAATAAACTTATACAAACTGTAAGAAGGTTTAGCTCCAATAAAAGCAGCATTATATTCTCTCTCAAACTTGTTCACTGCATGTCAAATAGAACTATTGTGTTGATAATTTTTTTATTCAAGTATTTCAATCCAGCGGGGAGAACACAAAATAATCTCGGATTCATGAAAGAGGTGTAAGTGGGATCATTCACCATGCCCAGCACAATTTGACTACTGACTACCAGAAAGGTGACCTCTTGAATCTACAGAAACCATTGCCTTAGTCTAATGAATTTCATAGTGCAGCTCTTAACCACAGTGACTTTTTAGTTTATGTTTTTCCATGATCCACGTATGCTAAGTACAAATGTTGCTAAATTTTCAGCTCATTTCCTACATTGTCCTCAACAGGGTATTCGTAACACTGTGAAGCTGAAGTAATTTCATTTCTCCAAATAGTTATTTTGTCCATAGATAATAGAAATAGCTTGGACTTCCCTTTGCATTACTTATTATCAGGATAACTGTGAAGGAAGAAGTTAAAAACACAAGCAGTGCCCCATCTGAGCACCTAGGCTGCCTCCTGGATATTCCTAGGGTAAAGGCATTGCAGAAAAGCCTGTGCCACTTGCATAGTGCCCTACACTTTCTACACTTTCCTGTTCTCATGAGGCTGCCTAGCTCCATGCTCCATGGACTTGCCCAAGCTTCTCCTGGGGCTGGTACAGCAGCTCTCACTGTCATCCTTGCCAAATGCAGCTCCACACAGATTAGAGTCACATGGTCCAGCAGGCCAAATCTGATCCTGATTAAGAGCAAATACTTAATTTCTCTTCTATTAGATTAGCCTGAGTGCATCAAGGTATTTACGCTGACTTCACGCTTCATCCGATCTTAGGACACGTTTTGGAAGGACAAGCAATGCCTTTTCTGGTGTGGAATTACAGTGGCTGACAGCAAACCCCATCATGTGTGAAGTGTGCACGTTCAAAGGGTGGGTGGTCACTGCTCCTATACCTTGTGTCATATGGCTGCAGTTTTGATTCATTACTGGGCCATCTAAAACCAGATTTACATCTCTTAGAGGTGCACTGCTGCTCTAATTAACTCCATGTGGGACTGTGTTTTCTCTCCCTCTCCACCAACACACAGTGGTGTTTGACAGGAAGGATATTCCTCCCTCTCAGGAGTCTGATTAAGGACCTGGGAGGCACAGCAGGTTGTTTTCTGCCCTGAATTGTGCCACACTTCCCCTGCCTTCACTTCATTGCCCCCTGGTACTACTGGCAGTAGCAAAGCCAAGCCCCAGGCTGGCTCTGCAGGAATACTGGAGGCAGAATAAAGAAGGGGAGATCTCAGATCTACCTCTGTCGCAGACCAGAAAGGCAGGCTTGGAGAAAGCCTGTCGTGCATTTTCAGTCTAATTTGGTTTGGTCTCCTTGGCAGTCACTGCAGTACTTTCCATGCTCAGTTAAAAATACATTTACACAGGCTAAGCAGTGACTACAGTGGAGAGGGGCAGTCTGATATGCCGTATGAGGTACAACAGTAGCAGCATGCCATGGCTTGCTCCTTTCCCAGAGGGGCTGCTGTAGTCAGTTTGCTGTTGGCTGTCAGGACATGACTCCAGAGGTGCTGGCGCTTCTGAGCTTCCCTGTGCTTGGTGCCTCCAGACGCTGCAGTGCAGCTGGGGGCTTGCTGACAAACCACGTTGTACTGCTCTTGGCTCCCTCTCATGTACAATTTGGTCGTCTTCAGTTAAAAACTGTACTTACATAAGTAATAATGAAAACAAGCTTTTCAAGTGTTGTTAGCTTCATTATGTCCTTAAAACCAAGATACTTTAGCTCTTAGAGTATTTCTTTGTATAAAACCACAATATAACTGTGAAGTCCTCCAGCCTTCAGCTTCATGTATCACAAGTTCCTTAAAATCCAGATGGCTTTAGAAATAAAACCTTCTATTGTTTTACATTAGAAAGAATAAAGCATAAGAACAAAAGTCGAAGCATATTTTTGCTGCGTGAGCAGTCTGTGAACGTTGGCTGGTGCTCACAAATCCCCTTCTGAAATGTTTAATGTGAATTCCCGGTTATAATGTTTTGCTTCCATCACATATGCTCCATCTGTAAGATCTGAGTCATTCTTGAAGAAAACAGGAGGGTCTCCATGGTGACAAACTCCTGTGGTCTGAAAAAACTGTGACAATATATTCTCCATATCCTAACATTTTTATTTTGGGGGGGGGTTTCTTTTCCCCCCAAACCTGAGTTTACAATGATAAACATGTAAGAGTGTGGGTTTTAATATTCAGTACAAACAGAATCTTCCTGCATGTGGAAAGAAACAGCCCTCTCTTAGGTGCACCTGCAAAGGATTATCAGCATGCTCTCATGTAGTGAAAACTCTCCAGGAGGGGCATGTTAACACAAACTGCTGCAGACTCGCCCACACGAGAGCTACCAGAGCTGAGGACTGCTGTTTCCTTATCCTTCCCTTATGAAAAATTAACACAGAAAACATCTCCCTCATAGATCCTGCCAAGATGGAGACTGCAGTGTTTTATGTGTTTATATACACAGTGAGGGATGCCTGTAAGGCTGCTCTGTTCAAGCAGAGTATTGGGAAGCCTCTGGAAGGGAGCAGGGCTTTGCCCACCACTATGATGACAGCCACACTGAGGTCCTTCTTGCACCAAGAACCCACTGTGCAAGCATCTGTAAAAGCCACCGGAGAAAATGGATGGTTTCCCCTAAAGGCCTCACATTCCTAGTAATGAAATTTGAGCTGTTTTTTCCCAAATCACTGGAAATTGTAAAGGACAGAATATCCATCCAAATTAGGGAAACAAAACCATTCAGTTTCTGGGGGAACAAATAAACAATTTGAAGCATGAAAATGAGTAACAGATAAAATGCATTTGTCAAAGAGGATCTAACTGTCAAATTAACCCATAGCTCTTCTGGGTGACAGGACTCTTCTCTTGTGAGTAAGAGAAAAGGAACAGAAGTTACACCTGTGGAATTCAGCAAGTTTTCTGCTGTCTTGCATGATGTTTTCACTGACAGAGAAGGGAAACGGGGGCTAGATGAAGCCATAACTATAAGAGGCAAAAATAATTAGATCCTGTACCAGACTGTAATTATCAAACAAGAGGATATTTTGACTGGAGTACATCTGCTGCCTGTCCTGAACTTAAGTCCATTGCTAGTAACTCAACAGCAGCACTGAGCATCACCCAGCAAACCTGCCTGATAGAAAAGGTAAGTTGCGGCTGTTTGGTGCCTGTCTGGTACTGCTGATCTCGCCATTCCTGAGCAAGTCTTGGGCACAACTTTCCTTCATTGGGTTCATTTTATGGTTCTTCTGTTGCTGAAAAATGGAAAATATTAACTTCTATTAACTGTTTTCTCCCTATTGTCACCAAGCCCTTTACAGACAGGGATAAGTAATCCTGCCTTTCTCTAGACGTAGAAATAGAGACACAAGTCTTGCTCCCAGATACATGGGAAATCAGTGCAAAACTGAGAGTAAGGCCACGTGATTCTCAGCATATCCACCCTGTAAGTCTTCCTGCCCTGTGACAAATTCTAATTTCAAATTAAACTTTTTGCTGATCTAATAGAATCCTCCACTGAATTTCTGTGCAGCAAGGTCCAGAAGCAATAAAGAAAAAAAGATGGAGAAAAAGAGGAAGTTTTAACCTGCTGCATATGTATTCAAAGTATCATTCTGTCTTTCACTTGTCATCAGGAATTCCAGCTCTGGATGCTCCACTCACATGTGTAGTGGAAAAGTGATTGCATTGTGTGGACGTTTGACCACAAGCGGAGCAGAATCAGGCAAGAAAAGACCAGTCCTTCTGCCATGCTTAAAGCATTCATGTTCATTAAAACTATTGATATAAAGAAAGCAAGTGCCTGGAAAACACAGGGTTAAAATACTTTTAACTTAGGTCTAAGATAGTGAACAATGTTTGTGTTGTAAGCCTGTGGTGTGATAACAGGATTAAGTAGTCTTACTAACAGGAGTGAATTATTTCTTTTTATCCTTCTAACGAGTGAACTATTTCTTACCATCCTATCAGGTAGTTTGGAGACAGTGACTCCCAAACATCTGCTAGCTTGGGATACTCCTTGTCTGCCCATCCTGTTCTGCTTGCAATAAATTTTGTACAAAAGTCACACTGTTCTAAATCTTTTCTAGTGATCAGAAACTTACAGATATGGCTGGTTTCAGCTAATTTGTGATCACTGGGGCATCCAACTGTGCCAAAGGTGAAAAGTGCAGCCTGACGAAGACTGCTCACTTCATCTTGAAGACCCCTGCCCACAACCATCAGAGGGCAGTGCGCAAGCGCCAAAAGGAAGGAGACTTATGATAATGAGTACCTAAACTAGTTGAAATATCCCCACCGATCTCGGGAACCTAATGAATATGCATGTTTGTGTGTAATAAATATCTGCTTGCTTAACCCCTCGGTGTGCAAGTTAGGAGGAGTGATCCCCTAAAAACATACCCGCTTTATAACTCTCCTTGAATTGTAGAGTCTGATTTCATGCTTCATCATGGTGGGGTAAAAGTACAAAAATTGAGGTTTCCAGCCAATCAAATGTATTATAGAATATTGAGAAACTGGAAGTAATGAGGTATATGATCCAGCATCACTCGGTTTTCTCATTTCCAAATGGCAATGAGATTTAAAATTGCCCACTTTCACGTCATTTACAGAGGGTTTACAAAAAGAACCATTCTTTCTCACACTGTGCTCCCTAAAGAATTTCTAAATTGCATGATTTTGCCATTGTGCTCCTTTTCTGCTTTCCGAAGTATCTCTGGAAAAATGTCTATTGCCCCCAAATGCCTGTTAATTGTGCTCAGCTTACTATGAAATGATTGGTTTTCCTTCTAATGGCTTATCCTGCAAATCAAACAGAAATCAGCTCATCCATCTGAGCTCATGCTTTCTTGCGCATTAACAACAGTGCAGAAGAAAGCTAAATTATGCCCATGGTTATTGCAGGCACTCATGGTCTTCCAGCTAATCTGAGTAATGTCACTGGAATCTCATTATCTTCAACAGTAGAGATTAGGCTGAATTAAGCAGTTATTTTCCACCAAGTTTCTCCTCTGCCATTTACTGAATTTGCAGGGCTAATGCACAGTATTAACCACTTTCCAACACAGCCTGGATTTGGCTGCATTTAAACATTTATAGTGTACATGTGTATTCGAAAAGTGGGGTGTTGAGGGCAATGCAAGACAGAATTCATCTGCGTCTAACTTCAGCAGTACAGTATTAGGTTTAAAGATGGCAAACTTTAGGCATCACCAAACAGATCAAAACTGACCATGAACAGGGCCAGAAATTGGAGCTGTTACTATCAGGATGATGAGGACCTGGAAGAGTTTTCTTCTTCCTTTTTTGATTAAACTGCTGTTTCATCTGGGCAGGTAATTTTCACTTCTTGAATATAGATTCCAATTAAATTAAAACCTAAGGTAACTACAAATTGATTTTAGAACAGAAAGAGTCTGATCAGCAAAACCTAAAACCAGTGACACATTTCTAACAGTTCAGCATGCGCACAAAAGGTATAAAGGTATCTCTGAAAAACTCCGACTGCTGCTGTAGCAGAAACACATTCATAAATGATCAAGAAAGCTGTAATTGGGTATTTAGGCTTTTGCAGACTAATTTGCCCCCAGAGCACTCAATTTCCTCTCCTTCTCCCGTAATTTTCTTTAACTGTAATTTCATTTCAACTCCTACTCCTTGTAGGACCCACCAGGTTGTACGACATTAGCTACAGTCGTACTCGAGCTGCGTTGCAGTTTGCCAAAGGCTCTTCTGGAGTTGGTTACAATGGACTTTGTGCTAAGACATGTTCAGTAGCTCAGTTAATCTGTCAGCCATATTGAATTGAAGTAGCTAAGCATGAACAGTTGGCTGTTTCTAAAGCAGCACTGGCACTTCTGAGTAAATACGGCCTTAACATAGCTCTCCTGGAGTTAAAATTCTCCATTTGTTCTTATTACATGTAGAAAAAACCTCAAATGTATTCTGAGTTTAAAACATCATCCCTGCCACTGCTATCACAGATGAGAATTCCACTTGCTTAGATAGAATATGGGAAACCTCTGGCATCTTGGAGGGAGAAAAAACCTAAAAGGCTCCAAGAGGGCAGAAGCTTGTGAGCTGGGAAACCCATGTCTCTTTCAGACGCTGTCTGTGAAAGCTCAGAAAGCTCCTTCTCAAATTAATTTTGCATACTTCTGGAGGCCATTAATGGATGTGAGCACTGATATTTTCTCTGGCAACCGAAAACAGAGGATCATGCATGAAGTCTTACTGGAGCTGACTGCAGGCCGTGTGGTCTAGCTGAGCAGTTAAAATACCTGGATAGTGCACTCAGTGCGATGTGTACAATTACTGCACCTTCTTACCAGCTCATAATCTTGAGACTTTCCAACAACAGAATCTGTGTTCTGGCTTCTGAACACAACCAAACAGCAGCAATTCATTAGAAGACTTGTTAAATTGCTTAAATAGCTTCAGTGTTGTGGTGTTGCTTTCACGCTGGAAAATCAATGAAGCCTTTCCAAATACCCATAAATCACCTTGAAATATTTCTTAATAATTTAAATTCCTGCCCAACCCTGCTGAAGTCAACAGCATTGAACAGGCGTTGCAATATGGCAATGCTCAGCAAAGGAGGACTCAGTTGAGGAGGAGATTTAGGGGGAGGTCCAAAGTAGGGTTCCCAAGCAAAGCAGCACTTGGTGGTCCCGGGACACCTCCAGCGGAAAAGGCACAGTTTAAAAAGTCATTGAAATTTTACCAGTAGAGGGAAACAGAGCACCTCGGCTTCAACCTGCTCAGGGATGCAGGGCTCAGAGATGCAGGCCTGTCACTGGCACCTTGAGCATCCCTCTTCTCCGAGGATGATGAGCTAAACTCCTGTCTCCTCTCCTGGTCAGCACCTGGGTTGACCCCTTACTTCCCACAGCTGTACACTTGCATGTGTACATATCTACATGCCTGCAGCAGACAAGAACCCGACATGGGCCACCCCATCCACCTGACTCAGGGGATGTGCAATACCTTCAGCATCTCCCTGTCTGGGCTTGTCTTTGCTGATAATGGGATAGTGTTTGCCCTCGGTATGTAAATGAAACCTTCAAAGTTGGTTTCATGAAGTTAGGCTGCTAAATCTCCATGAAAGCACTTAAATTCTAGCAGCTTAACCTTCAAAGCTGTTACATACCTCTGACTTCATGAAATCTGTGGCTTCTCAGCACTTCCAAAAATCAGGCCCCTGAAGATGTACTTCAGCACACACTTTGGCATTGGGATCCTGGCTAAAGGGACAGAGCCATGTGTGGGGTGTGTTATTTATTTTCCTCAATCTGTTAAGAAATATCTGACCACTTTCATATCCAATGTGCAATTGGTATTTTTGCTTGCTTGCTCTTCAGACTCCCTGCCTTTCTCAGAGATGCTATTGTGGTATGCAAGTTTAGAGAAAAAGATGGCAGCAGCTCCTTGAAAGCAATAGGATCATAAATTTTCAAAGGAAAAAAATTCCTTGCTTTCCCTGGGATGGATCCTATCTTTGGGAGCTGGAGAGCAATAACATGTTCAGAAAGATTTTCAGCTCATGTAGATGTGTGTGCAACTTGTGCTTCACCACCCATCCCAGCTTTCTGTTCTCTGTCCCACATCCTGCAGTGACACCTTCGTGTTCCAAAAAATAACTCCTGTTAGCAGTGGTAAAGGCAGGAAGCTGCATTTTAAATCTGCCATTATTGCTTCAGCAGATACACAGGGCAGTACCAATTCTGTGGTGGTAACCTACAACAGTGAGCTTTAGGTAACTTTTAACATGGACTTCATTTCCTGGAGTCATACCGTGGAGAGGAAGAGTGCTCTGTGGTCTGGATCTCCCATCATCAAAGTCAGGGGCTTGCGGTCAGGTGCTGTGGTGCCTTTAGCCAGGACTTGTAGGCAGGCAATGGGACTTGCTGCAGCCAGGATGGAACCAGGATGTGACTGCAATGGGCACCTGGGTCTGAATGGCACTCCTGGATCCCACAGCTGAGAGCATCCCTTGAACAGACTAAACATGCAACCCATTATCTGCACTTCCATATGCTACAGCATAAATTGATATTTTAATTCTGGAAAACCATAGTTTCAGAGCAAAGTTGTCAAGAACTGTGAGTTACAATAACTGGGGTTTTTGCAGGTTCACTTTCTCTGTTGAGTAACCCCATTAACACACTCTTTTTCTTAAAGGAGTCAATGTTCTACGGTCGCTCAAGGAATCTAAAAAGAAAAAGGAAATGTGTGTCTCATTAAGAGTGTTACCATTCCCTAAATCAGATCAATATGCAAAGCTGATTTTTCCAGGAATCGAGGTTATTTTGGGGTTAGTCTTGCCACTGAAAAATATTCTTGCATTGAAAAATTGGTCTTACAGAGAAAAAATGAGGAATTACTGAACTTGAGACAGTCTGAAAGGACTGCACAGGAAATGTGCATTATTTCAGTTCCACTTTTACAGGTTTGTCAATGAAAGGTGTAGATGTAACAACACATCTGTATTTTACAGGCTAGAACCTTTATTTCTTCACTTTCATATGAACCATGTCATTATAAGAACCACTGCTGATCATTAAAAGTTTGTACATGGCTGGAAAAATGTTAAGCAAATTACACAGGACATTAAATTATCAATATTGGTTTTTTCAAAGTGATTATACAGAAGATTATTTTAGAGCTGGCATTTTTACAAGCTTTCACTGTGGCTTTATTCCATTTGGTTTTAATACCAGTCTGTGCAGACATGATAGAGAGAAATTGTTACAAGGCTTTTTCAGAGTGGACTATGAGCTACAAGTAAAATGCAACAGATATCAAATTGCCTCAGTCATCAAGTGTTTTCTTCTCCCTGTTATCTTTTACAGTAACAGCATTGCTTACTTGACTCATTTTTGCATCTTGTTTGTTGGTGAAATAAATAGAAAGTTTTCTTGTGCTTTACTCATTTCAGCTGATTTTTCTGTTTGCAAAGAATGATGGGAGTAGCTAAACATAAATCTGGTATTGACAATGTCAGCTGTTCTGCAGCATAAATTGGCTTCCACAATCATTGGATCAAAAATCATTTATTCCAATCATCCAACTGAAAATCTATTTCCTTCCTAAGTAATTTGGATTGTGCTTTCAGTTTTCTCCTTGTAAGTTCAAGGACAAGGAACTTGCTTTCTAATGGAAGAAGTGTTTTTTCCATTTTCCTTTGAGACTGAAGGATAAATAGCTAATGCATTATGTCTCAGTAAGATCCTGAGAGGTGGGAACCCAAATTAACAGTATTGTCAGATTTTCAAAGGCTGGTGGATAAAGCTGGAAATAGCTTCATCAAATGCCTTTATTCAGCCACCTAACTCTTGCAATGGTAACGGGAAAGAATGTGCTGTATCCTGGAATGATTTATTAGGCCTTTTCTGTGTGACTTTAGCTGAGGGATGTCTTGGGTAACAGAAACTCAATTATATGTTAATTTCTTTTCATAAAATATGCCCCTCTTGTTTAAAAAACCACATTTAAAACCAGAAAAAAAATAATGTTCTTTTCCAAAAGAGTAGCTGATAGCAACTAGTGATGTTTTGTTTACTAAGGCTCTTATTAACGCTCACTACCCATGGTGAGTATGAAGTCTGCACAGAAATCATGTTAAGCAGACCATTAGTATTCTTTACGAATGTCAAAATGAAAAATGTCTCCTTAAACAGTGGGTATTTTCTATCTTGTCATTTTTATCTCCTTGTATTTAAAACTCTTTCAATTAAAATTAAGGAGCTCAGTTGGTGCTCACTGTCCCAGTAATGTTGCGTTCATCATCTGGGCTGCAGTAATGTGTTTCCCTCTAATGCAGCTGCCATTTGCTGCTAGTTGCGAATGCCAATTGCTTGACCAGAAGTTATATTGCACATGTTTTGCCAGCTATTTTCCCCATGTTCTTAAGATTTAAGCCAATAGTAACTCAGTTTTTGAGATCCAAATAAAGCATAAAAACACATTTTATGTTTTACCAAACTGATTCATATTTGAAGTAGCAATTCAGTGGAGGATGTACTTTCCTATGGAAATAAGGTTCAACAAAAAAGTACCTTGCAATGGCCTAGTGAAAACCATCTTTGCATCTGTACCTTTGTAAATGTTGTCATATCGCTCTTAAGTGCTTTTAGCTTGTAAATTATTCAGATGGAAACATTCTGCATACGATCGCACTGAAGAGCTGTGAAATGAAAAGTGGTGCACAGGGACTGAAGGGAAGTGTAAGTGACCTTCTCTAATTCCTCAGAATCACAAATCTGTGAGGGCTTTGGTGCTTACAGGAGAAGAAATTGCTTTCGGGTGCTTTAGGGGACAGGGGGCACTCTCCTGACACTGCCATGCCAGGCATTGCTTCCACTAAAGCACTGTTGCAACAGACAAATACAGTTTATAGCAGATGCTTCTGGGATTTTATGCTATTTGATTAACTGCATGACACTAAGAAGTTTAATATTGGACCAGCTTTCTGCTCCCTTACTTTGATATTAGTTTGAAGTGATTTCATGTGTACTTTTGTACGCATATAGATATTTCAATCTAGTAGTTGAGATGACACTTCAGCTCCAAGATCAGAGTTACATACATTTTTAACATGCCATTAAGAAATGATGTAATTTTTTGTACCTCTTGCCCTTGAACTTAATCCATCTATTCTGAAGCAGGGATTATAGTTTAGTACCAAAATTCAGCTAGCAGGTATATTGGCTTTTAGCAAGATACATGGACTTTCAGATCTGCAGATAAAGACTTGTGATAAGGATTATTCTTCTTGTCCAAAAATGTAAGCAGAAATGTAATAGTTGGCCATTACATCATAAAGACATTGAAGAAGCATCAGCTTTGAACAAATAAGCTGCTATGTCCAGCTGGAATCAGGTAGGTCCCTCAGCACATGTAGTCACTGATCTGATTGCATGCTTTACGTACAGGAGATCCAATTACATGCTCTGCAACATAAATCAGAAGTTAGAATGCTGTTACAAATTGTGACACTTTGAATTTCAGCTTACAAAGCAAAGAACAAATTACAAGTGAAAACTTTATCACTACAATAGCTTTCTATTGGCTACCATTTTGTAAAGCAAGTCTCCTCCCATTTCCTTCAGAACACTGCAGTTTCAGAAGAGGGGAGTTTCTTTATGATGAACTGAGAAATGTGTGGACATCTATTGCTAGAGAGGGCCGGAGCACCTCTTCTATGAAGAGAAACAGAGAGTTGGGCTTGTTCAGCCTGGAGAAGAGAAGGCTCCAGAGGGACCTTAGAGCAGCTTCCAGAACCTAAAGGGGGCTGATAAGAAATCTGCAGAGGGACTTTTTACAAGAGCCTGTAGTGACAGGACAAGGGGAAATGGCTTTAAGCTGACAGAGAATGGATTTAGATCAGATATCAGGAAGAAAACCAGTTCCAGACAGTTTGAGGCTAGCAGCTTTGCAAGTACTGCCTAACCAGTGCTCAATCTCGGACCCCATTTCCAGCTCTTCTCCCAGTAACCTTTTCTTTGTCAGTAGTTAGGTTTATTCCAGGTGAAACATGAATCCCAGGCCTGATCCTGCAGATTTCAGCAAATGAGCATTTAGAGGTAATGTCCCCCATGATGCAGGATGGCTCCTAAGAAGAAAGCCCCTTGTAAGGAGTGTAGGAATTTAGGAAGCAGGTTTGTTCATCAGCTAAACCAAATTAACTGGATTTTTTGGAAGCTCATCAAAGTTTGTCTACTCATAACTTGCATTTTTTGCTGAGACTTCTGGCAAGGGATACTATCCTGTTCATGTTTCAATCGAACATTAAACAAGCCATCATCATTAAGGATTATAAGGAAATTATCTGCACTGTACTTGGGTCTCACATGGGGTAATCTGACTAAGGCAGCCAAAAGCTCTCCTGCAAGTAAGAGGAAGGCTTAGGTTTGGATGATGGAGTTGTATACTGATGACAGTATATAGTAGAATGAATGTTAAGTAAAAGGTAGCTAATCTGTTTTGAAGATTTTTGTAGTTATTTTATTAACAAATTAAATAGTTCTTGCCACTTTAGGGCAAGTTGAATTGTTCCTTGGATTCCTGCCTATGTCGATGGGATCTTGACTCAGGTCTGTTATTGTACCTACCATCCCAAACAAACATCTGGGATACCCCAGAGGATCTCAGGCAGCAGTGGGAGCCTGTAGCTGGGCACAAAATAAGCCCTACAGGCAGTGGAGTGGTGTGTCAGGTGCATGGGTGCATTGACTAGTCTGTTGGAGGAGGTCACACACCAAGCTTGTATTCTATATCCACAAAACCAAGCTATCCAAATCTGGAGCTGAATTTGTCCCTTTCCAACTCTTTCTGTGACTTGAGGGAATTACCAAGCCACAGTAATAATAATGTCCTTGTTGCTGCCAGCAGTCATTCTCCCTGTTCTCCTTTTTGTTTTCATCTTTCCCACCCACAGCAGGGCACTTGTCCCTACTATCTTGCCTTGTTTTCATCTTGTAAGCTCTTTGTAGCACTAAAGGCAGTGGAGTTAATACAGACTATAAAGATAAAATACAAATACCTGGTACGGCTCAGCCGCGGTTACAGCAGTCTTTGGTAACTGGTTTCTGTGCAGATGCGACACGAATTATAGACTAGGTGAAAAGAGCTTAGGGCTCGAGAATTTCTGGCTTGCTTGTAGCTTTCTGTATGCATCCACGCTAACAGCTCAATGTGGCAGTCACGTACAGCCTTCCCTCACCTCCTTCCCGTTGCTGCTGTGTTAGGAGAAATAATTCTCACTCTGTGGCTGCAAAAGAACAAAAAAGTCTCAGAAATGCATGAACCCTTTCACTGTTTCAAGCTCAGCTATGCTGACAAGCCATGACATTGTGCCGCAGGATGGTCCCATGGGTGACCTGGAACACCACCTGCCATATGGACCGCTGCTCCATCATGCAATTTCATTAGGATGTTTACAGGCAGGATTTACAGGAGGCATGGATTGTTAGTGTTCTGCCAGTTGTAATACCTGCTCAAGTGTGTATCTATGATGTTTGGGGTTTCTTCTGCATGCTGGAGCCTGAAGGAAACAAGCTGTTTGCTGATTACAGGGATCTGAGCTACATGGATACTGTTCTCAGTTACGCAGTGTATATGAATACTAACATTTTGGAAATCTCACACTGTTCTTCTGGCAAAACAGATTCTTCTCTGCAGTCTCAAAGCATGAGCATTGTTGTCACTTGAAAATGACTTTTTCAAGATTGTGTTTTATGCCATGGTTTTCTTCTTCCCTTAAATTAGCTTTCTCCTGTGTTTTTCACAGGTGCAGCTAGAGTACATGCTGGAAAGCGCCAACCAGGGCATCATTCTGCTGCTTTCAGTATTAAGCATGTTCCTGTTAACTGTAGCTGCTGTGATAGGCAGGAGCCCTGACTCTGGAGCAGGTTTCCACGGAGTTTGTGGCCACACAAACCCAGAAAGTGATGAGCTACACCATGGGAGTTTACGGCTGAAGTGTATGTAATAGGTCTATATGAAGTACATGGGTTCAAGGAAGTCTATGTAATACAGTAAAGGAGGAATTAAGACTAGCTTAGTACTAAGACTGGCAAAGTACTCTTGGCGCATGAGCAGCCAAAAATTTTTGGTCAAGCATTTTAGGCGGGCCAAGGTTGTAGCAGGAAGGTAATATTGATTTGTGAAGCTGTGCAAAAAGCAAAAAGATGTGTGCTTTTTGGACATACTGACCTTTTTTTGTCCCTGTGTTGTGTAGCCACAGTGGCTAACAAGTAGAAAGAAGAGCGTGGAAGTAGCTCCATAGGTGGAAACAGGGAATTTTTTTCCCATGGGAATGGCAGCAAAGAGGAGGTAGGTGGGTGAAGAGAGATGGAATCTGAGTAATAGCTGCAGGATAATATTCAATATTACCTAGTTTTGGGGCTTCACAGTTCCGAAATGCTATGGAACAACTGGAGAAGGTCTAGCATAAGGTTACCAGGATGGTCAGGACCTAAAGCATGAAGCCCAGGAGGAGAGGTTGAAGGATCTGAGCTGGTTTACTCTGGAGAACATGAGGCTAATTTAACAGCTACCTAATACTGCCTACGGCTGCCCAAAGGGCTACTGTGAAGATCTTGGAGGCAAGTTCTTCCTTAGTAATGCCAGACAATGAAAGCAGAGGCAACAGCCATGAGTTGTGGCCTGCGAGTTTTAGGTAGGACATAAAAGTTTAACAGAAGCAGTTATCCAGAAAGGGGAATACCCACCCCTGGAGACTTTCAAGACTGTTTGATGATACAAGGCCTGATCCAGCTTTGGTGGCAGTTCTGCTCTGAGCAGGACATTGGACCACAGTCCTCTGAAGGTCCCTTCCAGCTAACATGTCTATAACTGCAGCCATGTTCTGCTTGCATCCAGCACTCCAACGTAACTTTGCTGACAAAACATAACCAATATGCAGCAGCATCTACTGCTCATGAAAGGTGTGATCTACCTCATCATCCTTTCCCAAAGGTTCAGGTGTTCTATCTCTTATCTCAGATTATCTCCTACTGCTAAATAAATGAAGGTAGGGAGCAAGCCACTTTCGCCACCCACTCCCCATCACGCTTTCCTGCAGGTGATTCTGGCAGGGCATTGAACAAGCTCCGCACCCCACCAGTGACAGGACACCCTGCATCTTGAGTGCCTCAGCTTGTCTAGGAGTCCTCAAACTGCGAGCTGCATCTCCTGCCCCCAGCTTCAGGGCAGTAGCCCAGGAGGACGGCTCTCCCCTCCCCAAATGGCTGGTGAAGGAGGCATGGGAAGGGCAGCAAAAGGGTAACACCCTTGGGTTCATGGTAACGGTAACAGAGTGCAAGTGCTCAGCATCACTTCAATCCTGCAAAGAGCCTTTGGGAGGGAAGGATGTGATGAACACTAGAGTGTGTATCCCTCAAACACTACAGTGTGCATCCCTCAGCTCCTTAATGTTTCTGCTGTGAATAGGATTTGGCAAAAAGGAGCCAGGCAGCCAGAAGCAGAGCTGTCACTGGTGGTTTGGGAGAACCTAATTACCAAGCAACATGTAAAAAAAACCACTGTTTATGGCAGGCTGAATTACACGGGAAGCTGTTCAGATTGATGGTAAAGCCAGCCAAAAACATATCCAAGTGGCAATTCAAACTCCAAATAGTGCTAGCTACTGGCTCTGCAGCAGGCAGCTCTGATCTGACAGAGAAATCAAGCCTTTCATCTTCATAGCATGAGCTGCCCAAACTGAAGTTTGGTGCTCAGGCATGCTGTTCCCAGACACTTGCCTGCATCAGCACAAGCTAGCAGTGAACCCCACCAAGTATGGAGCTGAGGTAAAGCTCTGTTTTTAATGACTGAGCTCAGACTCCAAGTGAGGAAGGAGAAACTACAAGAATGTGTGGGTAGGAGGTAACACTAGTGAAGAGATGTTGGGATTCTGAAGCCTACAGGACTGCCTGAAGAAAAGCTAATGGGATACAAAGCCTCTGCAGCAGATGCAGATAGACAGGCATAGGATAAACAATTAACCAGAAGAAATTTCTGTCCCTGAGTTTGTCTTCTGAGTAGGGCTGAGTCTTTGAGAGTACACCGCAGCATGTACTGCTTATTGGGGAATGACAGCGCTTATGCTGTGTGCAGGACCCAAGCGTGCATGGCATGAACAGCAGATTTCCACCAGCCCCATCACCTTGAATAAAGAAACACCATCTCTCACATCAGCCGATTATTTTTTGACTTTCAAGAACGCAGAAGGGGGTGGGGGGGAGGCCAGCAGCAGATATTGGTATTCAGGAGCAGAATTAGAATTTTAATCTATGTCTGCTAGTCAGGAGGCAAAATTCTTAATATAAATGCTAAGTATTGCACGCTTTTATTATGATGGCTACATGAATATGCATTGTCGCTGCTGGCATGGGGAGTCTGTCTGGTCGTCCTTTGGCTTTGATACAGTATGGGGGTGCCAAAAAGAATGGTAAGGAAGCCAGCCACAGACTCCACATGAGAGGCTCAGCAAGAAAAGGAGCCAAGGCTGGGACGGGGTTAAAATAGAACTAAAGTCATGTCTGGCTGAGATCTCCCAATGCAGGAGAGATTACTGTGATTCCCCTGCTCTGGAAAACATGAATGCAGGGCTCACTCCCTTCCTCTCCCCTCCCATGTGGCAGTGGGAACAAAAAGGACAAGCTGCTGGGGAAGCCAGATAGAGATGCCCCCTAACAGGAGCAGGGGGCTGGGCTGTCTGGTCTCTTGAAGATGTCTGTTCAATCCTGCAGGATTGCCTCTGGAAGGTGGGGGAACTGAGCAGAGTTGCATCACTTCCAGCATTGCCCCTCTTACTTCTCCTCAACTCCCTTTACAAAGTTTTCCTGTGCTTAACACAAACATGTCTGCTGTGGCTGATCCATTCACTGCTCTCACACTACCACCCCTCTTGTAGGACCTGCCCAGTGCCCTGCTCTGCACTGGACCCTGGCTCTAGGCTGCACAGGGTCAATAGTATGACAGCATGACTCTGGATCAATCTCTGGCTGTTGCCATCAGGAGTACTTGTACTGGTAATGAAGCAAAGTGCTGCTCCGTCCCATCAGTTACCATCTCAGGATCTTGTTATTACTTCTGCTCAAGAAGCATTATTTATGCAGTAAATTATTGATGAAGGCAGCTCTGTGAAAATCTGGAACTGTTGCCTGTCATTCTGCTGAATGAAGAATAGTGTGTGGAGCACTTGCAGCAAACACTGTGTCTCCTTGATCTGAAGAAAGGGAGGGGGAAAATAGACAAAACCACTTTCCTTGGGCAGCTGCAAATATTTTGGCTGTCCATAACATGTTTGATTTTACTGGGAACTATACACAGGTTAAGGAGCACAGTGAGGTCCCAGTAGCTATCACACTTAGCTTGCAATGAGGAAACAGCCATGGATTAAAAATAGGATGATCCCTTCAAAGGCAGTGTTGAATCCCCATTGTTTTCAGTAGGTACAGGGGAGATTTTTATTTAAGGAATACGTATTAATGGGATCTTGTGTGCATAGATACAAGAAAACAATCTGAGAGGGAAAGAAGTGTCTGCTAATTAGTTCAGTTCTGTCCTTTCTGGAAGCACACACTCCAGGCTCCAAGGCAATTCACTGTGCAGCGTTACTGCTAGTGTGACTAATGGCACTGTGGGTGACTTCTTTCTTTAACACCTGCTTTCTTTTGTTCATTTGCAACAGTGAACAACAAATGACTCTTGAAGAACTTCAGAGGCTGAACTCTGTACTTCAGGTATGGGTTTGCCAGTAAAATTGTTCCCTCTAAACAAGCATGCAAACAAATGCCCATTGCGGGCCAAAAGGGATGTTCTCAGTGACTGGATCCACTGAGGCAATCAAGATGGAGCCAAGTGGTTGTGAGAGGTACAATCCCTTGGCAGGAGGGATCTCCTTAACTGGCATGAGGTTTAGGTGGAGGAAGAAAAGGCTTCCCAGCACAGAGCAGCTGCTCAGCCTGTGGTTGCTGGCAGCACGTGCGCTTTGCTGGGGATTAATTTACTCTCCTTTAGCCTCATTTCTGGCTGTCTGGCTCTGGAGGAGGAAACAGCTCCAGAAAAGGCAGGGAAATGGGAGCTGTGCTCCAAGATTAGCCTCCAGCTCCAGCTCAGGAGCTTGTAACAGGGAAGGAGCCAAGAGCTATCAGAAGGGAAAGATCTATTCTGCTAGAGGAGGAGACCTGGCACCCACTTAGAAAGGCAGCTGTGGATTGGGCAGCCTACACAAAGCAGAAGAGGCAGCGCTGTTCCTTTACTCACTCTCCAAAATGTTAGTAACCAGGCAGCTAAATACATCCCTTCTCCTGCTGTTGTTCATGACACAAAAAGCTGGAGTTTTCCTGAAGGTGCTCAGCATGGCCATGAGTGATGGCAGCAGGGGTGATTGAGGTCTCTGCCTGTGGTCCCGCCTGTGCTCCAGCTCAGGATGCTGATCCAGCATGGGAATTTTGGCAGTGTTGAAAAGAGCAGGGTTTTTGGTTAGCAGATTGCTGGCTGTGGAGTCAGGGATCCATCTGCAGAAGGAGGTGGGCTCTGCAGACAAAGCACCCTGCCAGCAGTACAAAACATCCCGGCTGGCCAGGTTCAAGTCCTGGGAATAGTGCTGCTACCCTTTAAACGATAAATAGACAGCCCTGGTTTCTGGATGACCTGGTGCGATCACGTCTCCCAAAATTGGCCCACTGAGTTATGGCTCAGGCTGCCCTGATGACCAGCAGGGACAGCAAAGAAAGGAGACCATGACTGTGTGAGGATGCAACATGGCTCAGGGAGAGGGCACAGCAGTGGGAAGGAGACAGCACAGAGCTCATCTGGCTTCTCTACTTTTTCCATGGGAATTCCTCTGTGGGATGGACTCTGCAACAGGATGAGCCTTGGGAAGGAGAGGAGAAGGGAAGTGAGTGTCTGAACTGGGAAAAGGTAGAACAGAAGGATCAGGGAAAGGAGCAAGCCAGACAGATGGGGGAAGGAAGTGTCAGAAGCAGGGGAAGATGTGCAAGAAGAAAATCAGCCCAAATCAGGCAGCAAGGTTCAGGGATAGCAGAAGAGAGGAAAAATGTGAATGAGATGACCACTTACAGGTTAGAGCCTCCTGACAAGCATGTATTCATATCGCCAAAGGGTTTAGGAGACTGCAGGGGAGCCGGGGTTGTGGTGGAGACACTGGTTTGCGCTCCCAGGTACCTGGGAACACGGCTGACCTGCAGCCACTGCATGAAAGCTGCTCTTCGCCTTCACCTCACAAGCCCCTGAAGACCAAAGGGGATATCCATCTCTGCAGAGGCTTCAGAGGAGTTTCTGTCTTCCCACCCCATCCACTGTGCAGGAAGGTAGGAAACAGCATCAGCCACCTCCGTCCTGATCCCCTTTGCTATCCTCTGCTGTTCAGACAAGCCAGACAAGCGCATTATACCTTTCTCAAGAGCAGGGAATGGACAATCAGGATGTCTTAGTCCAACTTTATAGCAATAATCTTGATCCTCCAGGCCTAAGTGCCATTAAAATAGATCCACTCTGGCCTGTAAGAAAGGAGTGAAGTGATGGAGGTCTCCATTCTGGAGGTGGCAAGAGGACCACTTTTGTATGTCCAGGAAAAAATGTCCCACACTGTGCTTGGTGCACACAGGACCCATAGTTTAACCTGATCCATAACATTTTAAAAACACTTTTCCAAACTTGCATGGAATTTCACACTCTGCAAACCATGCTTGTCTCAGCAATGTGTTTCTAAGGAGCCTGAAATTACCATAATTTGTTTTGTAGCGCAGAGAAAGCCCTGGGCTTGTTTCCTGGCTTTTGTTTTCCTTCATTATTTAGCACTAATTATATCACTTTATCCAGATGACTAAAAATTAGCCAAATGGGTTTTCATTTTATTAAATAATACAGCCAGGCTGCAAAAAGCACAAGAGATTTAAGCCCAGTTGTCACGATTTGCTGGAGTCAGGTGACGGGATCCACCCCAAGGTGCTAAGCTAATGCAAAGCTAAATTTTCTCAACCACTGGAATAATGAACTCATGCTGGATTTGAGAAACTTGTATTTCTATACAAAGCTGTCCAGAAGCGTGGGCTCACATTAACACACCTGGTAATGAATGAAAATTTATTCCTGAAATTCTAATACTTGTCCAGAAACCAGTGTGGAAACCGAGACTAAAACCCTGCTATTTCCAGCTGAGTAAAAATGTGTTGAGAAAATAAAGCCTTCTGATTCGGTTACTCTTCACATCACGAGTTTGTCCCAGAGCTGTGTCTTACACAGTTCTCAGAGTCATGAGCAAGTTGAAAACTTTTCATGGAAAAAGTCTGTGTTGCAACAGGAAGAATCCAGTGGGTAAGTGTGGTACGGGGAGCAGCTCCAGGGCTTTTCATTTGTTTTCTCTCACTTGGAGAGCAAGTCTTTCAGCCAAAACCAGGAGTAAGAACTGCAGCCTTGGAAGTTCATTAAGCAGATTTAAGTCATGGTTTACAGTACATTAAAGAGAGGAAGTACTAAATGAGATTCAAATTTTCACATTAAAATTCTTCTGTAAATTGTACTTTATTGTTCTATTTTAGGTGACACTTTGCATGGTAGAGATCCAAGCTTCCTTCTTGAGTTTTATTACAAATTGAGCAAGAAGCTGTGGAAACAATCCTAATATCCTAATCCTGCTCAAACTGACACAAAGGCAGGCTCCACACTGTTCTCCCTGCTCCTCTCCCTGTGCAGCAATAAGCATGTGCTGACCACTCCTCCAAAACCCACCCAAGCCTCATCACAGCACTCCCAAATGCACCCATACGTTACGAAGGCATGAGGCAAGGGTCAGCCACAGCAACAGAAAAGGATGTTGTGGAATAATTGAGTTGTCAGGGCTACAGGTGATGAGCAAGGGGCTCATCCTGGGTGGGATTTGATGGTTCATTCTTCACTATATTTAACAGGATGCAATTGACACCACACTCAGTCTGGTGGAGGTCACATACTACTTGATCTCTGCAAGGTGTCTGAGGTCCTTAGAGGCATCAGGAGCAGACATGCAGAGAGACCAGACCTGGCACCAGCGCTTTATCTTCTCATGGAGCATGGGAATGGCAATATCCTTGCATGCTTTTCACTAAGAGAAAAATGGCATCTCCTTGCATGCATCAAGGAGAAGCCTAAGTGGGTGTTGAATTTTACCATCACATCACAGTACAACAAAATCCTCCTGGGAAGAGCGTAAGTGGTTCCTGCTTGTGCTATTGGATCCCTCTGGCTTTGACAGTAATTAGGCTCATGTGATGTTTCTCCACATGTCCCGTTGGATGTACAAAGCTATATCATGAAATATGTCACTTTGTCGCTCTTCATTATAATCTTAATTTTATTACTTTACCCACATTATGTGCTTGGGTGTTTATTCAGCTTGAAGTCAGACATAAAAGGTAATGCATGGGGACATCCTGCCCTTTATGGTGAGTGAACATGAAATGCAGCCAATGCCTGTTGAGGACCTGCCTCCAAAATATTTTGCCATGCAGCTTAGTCAATGACCTCAAAGCCTCCTCATTCCCTTTAGCTTTACGCTGGGGTGGGGGACAGGCAATGTATTACATCTGCCAAGAGGAAGGCATAGAATCATTGAATGGTTAGGGTTGGAAAGGACCTTAAGATCACCTAGTTTCAGCCCCCCTGCTGTGGGCGGGGATGCCTCACACTAGGCCAGGTTGCTCAAGGCCCTGTCCAGGCATTTTGCCTTCTGATGCAGGAAGTAGGGGCCATTCACCTAAGGAGGGCGCTGAGTAATGGGGTTTAATCCTGCTTCCTACAAAGTGAGAAAAAGCAGGGTTGGACCCAGTACAACACAATGTCCTTGTTAACTACTGTGTGGTGTACCAATCAGCCTGCAATAAAATATTTATAACTAATCATTTTGTTAAATGAAACATGTACTTTACAGCACCTTTTATAATTAACAAGCCATGTTCCAGTTAATTTTGCACATGATGTTTCACAGTTTATTACTAGGTTCTACAAGGATGCATAATAAGTACTTACAAATAACCATCCATATTAAGGTGTAGTATTGCAAACAAAAGCAATTAAGCTCCTGGGAAGCTTAGCATTATTTGTTTGTAAACACATATAAAAGTAGGACCTTTGCCAAAGAAAGGTTGGGTTAGTGGGATGGTAAAGCAATAAACCTTGCAATGCATGAACATGTCTATTGTGGAGTAATACATAATGGAGTAATAAGGATGTTTTAGCAGGGACTTTAATAAAGCTGGATTTTGGTGACAGATGATGTTTAAAGATACTGGTAGTGTCAAGCTGTACTTAATGATGGACTAGATGACCTGATTGCTGGCATTAGCTTTGAAATAATGGCTTATGATCCAAAAAAGGCTTTCTCGGTTTATGGCCACATGAACATATCAGCACTTACATTAAGTTGTCTATTTTGCAAATTAGAGATGAAAAGAAGACATTTGAGAGGTTTGTGCTGAAGTGAAACCTATAATACCTGCCATTCATCTTGCTCTCCACAAGCCAGAGGCTGTGGATGTAAGGAACTCTTAGAGATTTGTTTCAATCTAACCAGAGAGCAGAGATGATGTGTTCTTAGTTCACTGACTTGATCACAGCAATGCAGAGGGCTAAGCCACCTCCTATTTGTTTCTGCTGTGCAAGCGTAGAACAGCCACTGCGACCATTTCCCACAGATGTCTATCAGGACAAACCTAGTCAGGATGAGGTTACTTATCCTGCAATCAAAAGCAAGAGTAGGCTTCAAACAGCTAAACATCAACATTTTCATATTTTAAACACAGTCTGAGGACATAACTCCAAATGGTTATTGAAGCATCTTCTGAGAAGCAATTATCCCTTGGTGAGAGCTAGCAAAATGGGCATCTTGCCTCTTTTATGGCTGCCTGACAGCGCGAGCAGGGTGCACAGTGCTCAGGCTGAGCAAGCGAGGAGGAAGCCTGGTCTGGTGTGCCTGAGCAAGCCTCCCTTCCCAGCACAAACCCCAGTGCTCCCTATGGAGCAACCATGTAGGAAATGCCCCTCTGATGCACACAGACACCCTTTGTCTCACCCAAGCTGCTGCATGCTGGTCTGGCCAGTCCATGTAGACTCCATGGTATGGGAACAAGACACCTTGCCCCAGGAAGGCACCGCTGCCACTTGGGTCAAGCCAAGGAAGGGCTGGGATCTCCAGACCACCACCATCGGGACATGATGGGCCCCAGTGCTGCAGGATGAGGGCTTCCCATGAAATAACTGTAAACATGGCATCTTCTGTCTCACTCCAAATGCAGAAGGCTGGTGCTGGCTCTGCAGGTTATTTGGAAACCGGCAATTCTCACGTATCTGTAACTTTTATTGGTGCTCTGGGTTCAATTACGGCAAAGTGCTGAGCAGCTTTGCAAAGCCAATGTGTGCCTTCAGCTCTCACTGGCTTAACCACTGGTCCTTTGGTAACCAATATCTACAACATGAATTAGCCATCTGCGAAATGCTGCTCTGCTCTTTGTGTCAAATCCCCACATCCTTATTTGAGATCATGGACTGAGGGGAGAAAATGAGCCTCTGCATACAATTCTCTCGCAAAACATTTCTTGACTGTTTCATTTTTTTAGGCTGTGTCAATATTTGGCTCATGTAAGCATTTATGTTTCAGATATAATGCAAACCAGGTGAGAAATTAAGGTCTTTAATGATGCCCAGTTTGAACACTGGCAAATTTATTGTGAACTGCCACTGCATTTAACTTTCTTCTTTTTGTCCTATATTTTCTTCGTCTGTCTGAAGGACAACTGATGTTGCCTAGGCAGTCTAGCTCTAGTTAGGAATACCCATCCTAGTTGCTCCATTTTGATGTTGTTGCACCAGCTTCTTTGAGTTTGCCTTAAAACAGGAGGCAGAACAGCCAAAGAGGCATGCAACCAAGTGAAAAATTCCTGGTTTCCTTTTCCATGCTGAAGCCAGCAGATGGTGCTTACTGCCTTTTGCTTCTCAGAGAAACCCTTTGCTACCCGCTAGTGTATTCATGGCATTTACCAGGGAGCAGCTCTAAGGCTGACAGGCAGAGAGCCGAAGGACTGGGCTCTGAAAGCAAAACGCATCCCACAGTGTTGGGAGCTTTAGGATTTCAAACCCCTATGAGTCTGGTTGTTTTCATGGACTGTTTTCTCAAAATGCTGCTTTGCTGCCATCATAATAATTTGGGGATTTCTTCTTTAAAACTGGGAGATGGGAGGAGGAGAGCAAGTTATACCACCTCCTGGGACAGGTTTCAAAGTGGAGATTGCAGAAACAGGCTGTAAGAGGCAGCTTATGCCTCTGTCACAGGGTTTCTAAGGCCCAGGGAGCCTGTTTGAGTCAGGATGATTTGCAGGGAATACTGAGTAGCATGTGCTTTCAGGAGGGATGCTCTCAGACCACTGCAGCCTGGAGGAAAAGGATAATAAGCCCTTAGAAAAGCATCTTCCAGTCCATTCCCAGCACTGGTAAAGTAGTGCTGGTGATCCTCACTGCTAAGGAGAAAAACCTGTTGAGTTCCCACATGTGCTTTGGGATACCTTTACACTTTGGACAGCTGCAGCTGTTCTTTCTCCCAGTGAGATTTACCTGTGCTGGGAGGTGCGCAGAGGCTGGGTTACAATGCTGGTGATGAGCATTTGGTGGTGGAGAGCATGAGCAGCAGTGTGCTGAGGATAAAAGGGTCAGCTACACATTTACACCATCCATTCCTGTGCAAAGAGCTTAAATTGTTCTTATTTATTTGTCTATGTATTTCCTTTCTACAGACTCAAAACCAGAACAGAAGCTCACCTGGCAGAGTGCACCTTCCTGTGAGCACATCTTTTACTCAGTATTATTTCCTTTCTCTTGCTCTTTGTAGCTGAATTATGACTCCATTAAAGCAGTGATTTCTACCTCCAGCCATGAGCTGACAGCTTTAGTAACACGTAACAATTTTGCTTATCTTTCAAAGCAGTAGGAGTTTCTTTCAGGATAATATGTGTCCGACCAGCTCTCCCTGCTTCCCCACCACAGTGTCAGTGCTACCTGCATTGCTAGGAGCAGCCCAGGGGTTAAACTTTTCCTTTGATGATGGAAGCAGAAGCAGTATTCTCTTTTGGGGTTCTTATTTTGGTTTTGGTTTTTGCTTGTTTGTTTAGATTTGGGTTTTATGGATTACCTGCTGCAGAAGCACAGCTAAGTTTCCTACATGGGAGGGCAACTTCTAAACCCTAGTCAGAAAAGGCACAGCCATGCTGCTGAGCTGGACTAATTTCATGGCCACTCCTACCAGCTTTGGCAGCCAACACAGGGGAGAAAGACTGGGAAGGAACCTGTGCTGCTTGGGACAATACTCCTGCAGCCTGGACCTGCATCCTCAGGTTTTCTCCAAACAACTTTTTTGCCTCCTATCTGTGTATTTACACTGGAAACTTGGTGAGATCTCAGGAATATTAGTGTTCTCCTGAGGCTGCCAGCTTGTTCTTTGTATCTCACTGAAAATAATGCAGGATAAAAATTCTGATGATTAATAGCTGTATCATTTGATCATATGTGGGTGATATGAATCAAAGTTTTTCTTAATTATATGGGAGAGGCGTGTGCCTGGGCTTGGGCAGAGCAACCACGTGGGGTCTGACCTAGTCCGAATCTTTGTAGGGGGAATTAGTGTCTTTCAAATACCTGGAGCTGGCACCCATGGCATTGACACTGCATTAATCAAGGCAATAACATAAAAGTAAACATATGGAGTAACTTTTTAGCTTTTGACTGCTTCCAGTAGTTCCGAGCACATTCCCTCTAATCTAACTTTCTATTAACACTTAAAAAATGGATACTGGAAACAAATGCTAAGTGGTTACTGAGGTACTATCAGGCTTCTTAATTTTTGGTTTATGTCGTGTGCAGGGTGACCAGTTGAGGACTTTTGTCCTTAAATAGCCAGTCTACAAGAAAAAGGCTTGCACACTGAGTTCACTTTCTGTCCTGTTTCTGGGACCAGGGTGCAAGCACAGGTCTTGTTAGTGAAGGCAAAAAGTGCACAGCACCTCCATGGTCCCATTTCAGCCCTGCGCAGACAGCTGTCAGACACTGAGCCTGATGGGAGACGTGCAAATGTGCTTCCTTGCTTTGATGGATTGAAGACACAGGAAGGTCTCTAAAATCTGCTTTGCTCCTGAAGAAGTCAATTACAGAGCTCCTATTGATTTCAGTAAGAAAAACCTTCTTTCAAGGGTACGTAAATGTATTTCATCAATACAGAACCCAGCACTCACACAGCTTTGTGATGTGAAACACTGAGCATCTCTAGCATCAGGGTGAGCACCGTGCTGCCTTGCTGCAGTATGCTTTATCACCCAGCCCACACCTGCCCCCACCCTGGCTGCCTTCGTCTGCCCACAGGAGCAGAGCAAGAGGAGTCACGTCTCCTCCAGGCCACCTTGGGTTTCCATAGCAACTATTCCAATGTGATTGTCTTATCAATCAGAACCTCCTTTACTCTCATAAGCAAGCATAAAATCTCTTCTGGTTTCTATAGCAACCGTCTTTAAACTCATATATTTGTTTTCCTTAGGCTTAGCTGAATTGATGGAAATAGTGCAAATTAACTGCTGGTGCAATATTTCTTACTTTTTTTTCCCTTAAGCTACCCTTTACTGTCATCCAGAACAACAGTTATGATGAGGCTGCTGTCCCTTTGTATCAGTTACTTAGAGATCCTCTCTGCTGCCTACCCGTATGAGCAATGCCTCTTAAAAATCATCATTTTCATGAGGAACACTGAAAACCTGAAACCTCTGGAGTTCCGTCTTTCCCTCTCCAGCTCAGGCCCGTGTCATTCTGTCCCCAGACACTTAGAAGAAAAAAATAGTGCTGTTTTGTCAGCCCTAATCACTTCTTGTAATAATACGCAAGAACAGCACCTTCCCTCCAGCAACCCAACACAAAGTACAGTCGTTACTTTAACAGCAACACTGTGGGGTAGTCAAATATTATTATCAGTGTAGTATGAAGAATGTGCGCAAGGATAATGGCCCACCTGCACTGCAGACCCAATATATGTCAAGAAGGCTGGGGTTTTTTTGAACCTAAATGTGGTAACTGCAGACAAGGCTGATACCACGTTGTCTATGGCTTCCTTTCACCCAGACAAAAAGTTACCTAAAAACGCTGGCACTGGCACAATCACAACCGTGCTGTTACTTCATGATCTGACTATAAACACGCGTTGCTTTTCAGTCTCAAAGTCTAGTTTTTCTGCTGCTCTGGTTTAACCTGGCAAGGAAGGGAGGACCTCAGCTCCACTGGTGGTGCTGGTTTCTGTCTGTCCTGGGCTTTTGTTATTCCTCTTCCTCTGTATTAGAAAAACAATTTTGGTTTTGGAGCAAGATGACAGAATTGTTCAATTTTCTCTTAATATCTAATTTTTCTTAGAAACCTCTGGTCCTTCCAATGTTTCTCCCCCTTTCCGAGAGCCGCTGGGTGCTGGCACAAAGAGTGTTTGTTCCTGCACAATGGGACGAGCAGCACATGCAGACGCACCAGCAAGACTGCAGTGAGTCCAGCTTGCTCCTTAGGAAAAGGGTTGCTAACAGACTGGAAGAAGGAAAGGTGAAATAATAGCCAGGGGGCTGGGGTTGTGATCACAGAGTAGGGAAGAGCAAAAGAGCTCTGCATCAGTTAGTGGGAAACTCAGCAACCTTCACTGGCAGTTAGGAAATTTTACAGGTATGGGAGGAGGAATAAATTGAGATGATGGAGAGGAGATGAACTAGCTACTTCTAAAATTAAAAGGAGGAAAATGTAGTGACTCAGGATCATAATGCTGAATCACAAAGGGTGTTTGGTGCTTCAGGGGCTTGGACCCCCACAGCCGCCCTGCTGTGCTGAGGAAGGTTTTGGTGTTTCTCCAGAGTGCACCATTGAATCATAGCTGAATCACAGAATCAGGGAATGGCTGTGTTGGAAAGGACCTTAAAGCTCATCCAGTTCCAGCCCCCTGCCACGGGCAGGGACACCTTCCACTAGACCACATTGCCCAAAGCCCCATCCAGCCTGGCCTT
Organism: Psittacus erithacus; assembly: GCA_009867235.2. NCBI lineage: Eukaryota > Metazoa > Chordata > Aves > Psittaciformes > Psittacidae > Psittacus > Psittacus erithacus. Next base: position 21,967 of record WYDI02026804.1, on the reverse strand, counting down.
GAACACTGACAGGGACGGGGCAGACACAGCTTCTCTGGACAGCCTGTGCCAGCGCCTCACCACCCTCACAGTAAAGAATTTCTTCTTATTGTCAAATTGAAATCTCCCCTCTGTCAGTTTAAAGACATTCCCCATTCTCCTGTCACTCCATACGCTTCTAAACAGTCCCTCTCCAGATTTCTTATACAGCACCTTTAGGCACTGGAGCTGCTCTAAGATGCCCCCCAAAGCCTTCTCTTCTCCAAGCTGAACAAGCCCAACTCTCTCAGTCTCTCTTCACAGGAGAGATGCTCCTGTCCCCTGATCACTTCTGTAGAGAAATCTTTTGCAGAAACAGAAATCCTGTCCCCTGATCACTTCTGTAGAGAAATCTTTTGCAGAAACAGAAATAGTTTCCAAGGGGACCTTGACTGGAGCTCTTCCTCATCCCTAAACTTTCAATGTCACGGTGGTTTCTGCCCAGACACCCCCCAGATGAGAATGGCTTTGGGCTCTGTACAGGATCATGCCACATCAGTGCATGCTAACAATGCTCCTTCAAACCTGCTTCCAAACCTGCTGGGTACTGCTCTGAGAGGGTGCTGCTCGGAGAGGGTGCTGCTCGGAGAGGGTACTGCTGAGGAGCCCAGAGCTGACCCAGAGTCTGCAGGACACATGGCAGCAGGCAGAGATGAAGCCATGGAGGAAGACGCAGATCAACACCAGCCAGCAGGAAAAGCTGCTTTCTTCAGGCTAACGCTCACAGTGGAGGGTTGCTACTGTTGGCTAAACTTTCCTGAGAAAACTCGTGTTAATAGATCTGAGCCTATTACATTTGATTTGGCATAATAAGAAACTCATACATGGAAACTGCTTAACATGAAGCTGTTCTTATCTGAATTTTAGTCAATGAATAGACATGCCCAGAAGCCATACAGCACCAATCTTTTACCTTAACATATCTGAAGAAGATGCTAAAATATTTTCTATGTCCCTGTTGAGGTCTGTAGAAGCTGCTGATAAAATATGCTGATTATTTCTGCACAAAGTTGCTGAAATTCTCTCATTTCCTAATGTGCAGCTCATACATAATCCATGCAAAATAAACACATGCCCTTCGCCAGCATTAGAAGAACACTTACAACTCTGAAGTCAAATACTCAGGAACTGGGAAATGCCAGAGTTGAAGCTATCTCTGTAACTCTACCTCAGCTACATTCAGTGGAACACCCCAAAAAAGCAGAGCACTTCCTTCTCAACTTCTTCTTAGGCAGACTGAGCTTTTCTTCCTTCTCTTTTCCCCATGGATTAGGGATGCTGAGAACCAGAGATGCTGGTTTTCAACTTGCCTAAGGACAACCACAGCAAGCTCTCTGCTTACCTGTATGTACCCAGCTTATGTTACTGTAGATACACTTGCTCTTCCTGACCTAAAATTGAGGAGAAGGGCAGCTGGGGAGAAGGGGTGAGAGAGGGTGTTTTGCAGTGTGATTTTCTTTCTGAAGCCAGTGGTCAGGTGGGTGCAAGGCCCATGAGAGCACAGTTCAATAAGGATGGCCAGTGCCCTAATTGGGGCAAATAAGGAGCACATTGCTTGTAAGGGCTAAAAGCTTCATTCTCCTTACTTCAGTTTTCAGAGCCACTTCAGTCTTTCTTTACTGCTTACCCCTGTGTGGCTGATGCAGAGCAACTCCACATGTCCCTGGCTTCCCTGGGGCTTGCTCAGCGTGGCCGCTGTCCTCTCCCCCTCAGGAGCAAAAGGAACGTGGGCTGTGCATGTTTAACACCCCACTCTTTACATGGTACGAAGCTGCACATCTCTGTTGTCTCCTCAGCAGCTGCCCCCAGGAACATGATTCTCTTACGTATGCTGCTCCCACTCCCATTGCACTGTGTGGGACCAAAGCCTGCGGTGGGTGCTCCCTTGGGTGGGTGACTCAAGAGGCAATAAAATCCAGCAGCGGGATATTCCCACAGCAGTTTCCACTAGATGAACTCTGGAGGACAGCCAGGGAGGCAGGCAGGTACAGAGGTTTGGAATGCCGCTCACTGGGCTCTTGTGTCCCTGCTGGGCAGCCTCAGACCCTTGCCCTGAGGCTGCTTGGCTTCCAGGCCTCCTCTGAAGCATCTGAGCATCTCATAACCAGGAGCAGCTCTATAGGAAGGACTGAGTAATCACTGCATAGTGGGTTATAACAGCTGTCAACATTACTGTCTCCATCCCTCATCTGACCAGGGTGGGACGTGCTCTGAGCACAGGCAGGTCCTGGAAATGAGATGGTGATGCTTGTCCTCTCCTGTGACTCCCACCAGCGCAGAGTGAGGCAGACTGGACAGGGCAATTGTTTGTCCACCCAGCAGTGGCTGGTTAAATGCAGCCTATAGACACCCCAATCCAAGTTCATTCAAAGGGACTTTAACTACTAAACCCCACCCCAGCGTCCGCTGGTCCCCATTGCAGTATTGGTAAGATACCTAAGATCTCAGTAAAGGTGAGGTAAGGGCATGCCTTTTCAGTGCTGTTAAGCAGAAAAGGAAGTTGGGGCACAAAGGTGGGGATGAGAGGTCGGAATTTAAATGGAAAGTTTGAGCTACATTTCAGAGTCCAAACTTTGTCTTTCTGTTGTTGGTTTAGTTTTGGGTTTTTTTGTTTGTGGGTTTTGTTTTGTTTTGTTGGTTTGTTTGGTTTTGTTTTAAAGGCAGCTGAAATGTGGGATTTTGAAACAGGAAAGCGGTTATATGAATTCACAAATGCTCATGGAGAGGCAGAATCACATAGAATCACAGAAGACTGGTTTGGGTTGGAAGGGACCTTGAAGTTCATCCAGTTCCAACCCCCCTGCCACAGACAGGGATACCTCACACTAGATCAGGTTGCTCCAAGACCCATCCAGCCTGGCCTTGAACACTGCCAAGGATGGGACAGCCACAGCTTCTGTGGGCAACCTGTGCCAGTGCCTCACCACCCTCACAGGGAAGAATTTCTTCCTAATGTCTAATCTAAATCTACCCTCTGTCAGATTAAAGCCATGTAGATGCAGATTACTGATTTTTCAGCATCTTAAAACAAACCCATCAAATTGGTGCTGGTATAATACACCTCCCCCATGGGGCAAAATCTGTGGGACCTCTGGTCCTGACGTGACACAGTGATCTGTCCTGTGGGAGAGCTCTGAGTTTCTCATAACAGGACTTGCTCTAATCCTTTTTAACTGTTTTGGGGTTGGCTTTTTTCATTAAATGTGGGTATTTTATTGATCCCACCCTTTGAGTTAAAGTTTTGAATGAAAGTAAACATTTGCTCAGAAGACAAATACCCAGGGAATATGGGAGGTGAATGATAAAAATGACAAAGCCAGCATGTTATGGAGCCCTAGTAAATAAATACCTTGTAAGCATGACGATCAGTGGAGGAAGGCTTGGGATTGCTGCTTCTAACTAATGTCATCCCTTGTGTGTTCCTCTCCCAACAAATTCACATTTCACCGTTACTGAGAAATGGTTTTGCCATCACCATTTTTCTGCAGGTTCCTTCTGCTCCTTGATCCTGTTGGCTTCACACCTATAAGCTTGCCCACCAGCATGTGCACATCATGCAGAGCCGAGCTCAGCGCCATTTGTGCAGCTCCAGACAAACTGTGTGTGGAAGAAGGTAAAGCATGCTCTCCCTGATAAGCTGCTGCAGCCATGCATCCCCTCTCTGGGTTCGCTAGACCTCCACATGGTGCAGTGTGTGTCCATTAAAACAGCCTGCACTGTGTTATCACAGACAATAAATTGCTGGTTAATCACACAGCCTGGGTATCCGTCTCAGTCTGGAGCACAATGACAGCTCAGCTCAGTCGTCGCTCCCCACAAGCCAGTGGTGATGGATGTGAGCAGGCTGACAGCACCAAGGGAAACCAGACCGGGACCCACCACAGTGTAATACAGATTGCTCCTGCCTAGATAAACTGAGAGGTTGTACGTATGCATGTGTCTGAGCAAGCATGATAAGAGAAATCAAGGATTTAAATGAGCAAGCTCCTGCCTGTGAGTTGTAGCTACATTAAAATAAAAAGGCAAACCAAACAAAACAAAATCCCCTCTTCTCCCCTATGTTAACCTCCTTCTCCCCTTGCAAGTTCTCATAAATCTGTCCTTGCTATTGCAGCAGCTTGTTTTCAGCACTGCTAAGTTTGCCTCTGTGCAGCATTTCAAGTAAAGCAATTTAATGGCCCATTGGCTAAACGCTAACAAACCTACTTTGAATTCAGTAGGAGGTAATGGCTGAGCAAAATCTCAGCAAGGACTTTGGCATAGCATCCTGCCACACTCACATTCTTGCAGTTTTGTAGGAGCTATTTACCCACATGGGTCTGTTTCACGCTCTGCATGAGAACTATTTTAACATTTTGTTGCCCTGAAACAGCATTACTGAGGAACTTGGCTTTCATTTGTTCTGCTTTCTGCTTGGTCCTGAACAAAGCGTAGCCTCTTTGCAATGTGACTCAGTGACAAGTTCATCTCTATGGACCTCTATCTGTGTATTATTGTGAATGTTATGGGATGTTACAGATTCATTCTTTGTTTTGCTGCAGACATGTACAAATAACACATCAACACGGAGTGTAAGTATGATTTTACGTGGCTCAGTTTGAGCCGTGGAAATACCCACAAACTACACAGGCCTACAACTACCTGCTTTTCATTACGGGTACTAAATTACCATTCCCCTGGCAGCACAGTAAACCTCAGCTCTGCCCTCCACATGGTCCAGAGATCACTAGCAGTGATCTCTTCTTGAATCACATGAAGTGCTATGCTATGGTGCCATTTCTACTTCAGCATCCCTTGGATGTGTCTGATCCTCTCTGCAGCCTCAGTTCCTCAAAACAAGCATCAGCACTGTGCACAGGTACCCTATGTGCAGTCGCAGCTCCTTGGTCAGAGAATACTAGTACCTCTGCCCCCTCTGTTGTCTGATCCCTCAGTTCCCTTCCTAAATCTCTCTTTGGTGGACCCCTCTCCACCCCATTCTCTCAAAGCAGGATCCATATAGGTATCACTGGCAGTCCAGTATCCTCATCTACAGACTGAAGGCTCCTGGTTCTCTTCATCCACATGAATGAAGAACCAGGAGCCAAAGAGCACTCATAGCAATGCTTCAGAAGTCCCCCCTTCCTCTATAGCTTGTTTAAAACAGCAGTGCTTTTCTTAGCTTGAGCTTTCCATTATGCGTATATTGCAGTCTCAGTTCCTGTTCTTCCTCAGCCCAGCAGCTAACTGAAGACATCCTACCAGCTTTACCGCAAGCTTTGAGGCAAGTCTTCCTTGTGCACCTCTTCAGTCACCTTCCCCCAGAACTGGTGGCCAGGCTGAGCCTTGAGATGCTTCCCCTGGTGCCTTCTGGCCACACTTTTGGGCTCGGCTAGGAAGTACTGACAGACCCACAGAGCCTGCCCATTCACCTAGTGCTAGGAGAGGAACTTCTTTCCTGAAAGCCACAAACTCAAGCAACCCAAAGCTTGGGGGAAGCCCATGCCTGAGGTCTGCGCACAGGCAGCAGCTTTTCTTTGTGTGATGGGCAAGGCCTCCTGTGCCTCTGCTTTGCCTTCTCCAGCAAAACAAGTGAAAACAAGATAGATAGTGTGCTTCAGGCAAGTCTGCCTTTCCTACAACAGACTGAGGAGCCAAAGGATGAAATTCAGCATGAAATACATTATCATAAAATGGCTTGGGTTGGAAAGGACCTTAAGATCATCTAGTCTCAATCCCCTGCCATGGGCAGGGACTCCTCACTCTATTAAGACTACAGTCTGATAAATGAACTTATCAGACTGTATATTACATACAGCAAGTATATCTGGTATTCCAGAGAGATTATCTTATTTTGGCTCCAGCATTTTCATCATATACATTGATGAAGGTAAAACCTACTGCAAAAATGGGAGAAGCAGTAAATAAATAAAATTTCACTGAGGGGCAAGATGCATAAGTGTTAAAATGCGTAATTTGAACTTCAACCATAGTCAGTTTATGTAATGATAGGCCATCCAAACATTTTAGATCAAACCTTTATGAGAGGTTACACAGTAGATAAGTTTAATATATGACCTTCCAGATTATTTTGTCCTTACCCTTTTGTAGCAATAAACATTCACTAAAAATACTTAAAAATTTGATTTAAAAAGTTATTTTTCAGACTGTACATCATTTCAATGTTTAGTTCCACTGAACCTTTAAAAAAAGCCCACAATAGCAAAGTAACATACAACAGTCCTGGTAAGTCTTAGGTATTCTGTGTAAGTTAAAACCATCCAAGAGTCAGAATTACAGGGAAAAAAAAAAAATGATTTTCAGGCAATTTTCTACATGTTGTGAGCCTATAAGCTTTATTTTACAGCCAGAGTTAATTCACAAGTCTTATGTTGGGAAGAGAAGGGCAGTTAAGGAATATTTATATATGTAACTATGATTAATAATGACCCAACAAGGCAGTCTGAGTCTTTTGAGCGTTTTCCTCTCACATGTTCATAAACATTTTTAGTAGGGATCTGACTGCCTTATATCTGAATAAGAGAAAAACATTTGTATTTGTTAGACACTTTTCTGGGATCTCTGAAAGAAGCGCAGTCCAAAGAACCTTGGAACACAGCTCAAGAAAGCCATGCCTCAGGAAAAAAAAATACATCGAATACTGATGAGATTCTCCCTATTAGTAATGTCACTATAGAAATCAAGTTGTAAAGACAGGTAAAACTGAGAATTTAAGAGAAACACATTGTAAGTAAATGCAGTGACTTAGAAAACACTATCTAAAACACTCCATCAGAGTAATTTCAAAAGGTTGTGTTAAAGTGAAGATTCAACCCTCTGTGCAACATTTAGTCAGTAGCACAGTAAGGCCACTACACACCCATGACAGTGAGGTTAAACAGGCCAGCAATCTATGTCTTGCATTGCTGAGCCTTCTGGTCTTGAGGCAGCATGAAGGAATCAGCTATCCTGAACATACTCACCTCCCTGTGCTGATGCTGGGATCAAAATGAAAACACATGTGATTTTCACATGTGTGGGATAAAAGGTAAATTAGACAGCAAAAAAATTCATTATATTAGGGGAGGACAGAGGAGGAAAAGCTGAATCCCTGATTTCTGCTTCCATTCCCTCCCCCCACATACAAGCACTGTAAGAATTTAAGCCACTTAATCATAAGGGATCAATTATTCCCCAAACCATTAGCTGCCATGAAAACAGTTAATGTTCCAGAAACCTGGGAAAGGCAAAAAAAAAAACCAGACAAAAAGAAAATATGTTCCTAGTACAGACTTCTTTTATACAGGTTCATTAGAGGAAAATTAGAGCAGTACCTTCTAGGGAGGTAACCGAACAAAACAATCCATCACTCCAGGGCCAGCAAAGTTTCCTTTTGTAGATCCAGAACCAGATGATCTGATAGAGTTCTACTTTAAATATGTCTGTACAAAGTTGCCCTCTGATCAGGCTAAGCTTCCTGCTATGGCATCCTACTGACTTCGCAATGCAAGTTCAGATCTTTTATGGTGCCAGAACCATAATTTCCATTTCAGCAATCATCTAAGCAAGCAGTAGCTTGTTAAGAAACTTAAACTTTGATGCTGCCACTCTATCAGTACTAAAACAGAAGTACTCTTCCACACACTAAGCATGGTTTTGAAGTCTGGTTAAACTTCCTATGCCTTAGCTCTAGGAAAAGGATGGGGAACAATCAAAGTATTCTTGGTGTTGCTGACTGTACACAACTGTTTGACAGCTCAGCAGAGGTAAAAAACAAGCAGCAGCAGCAGGATCTACATTTTGATAATCCAGCTGTTCATACTCAATATAGAAAATTAGGCACTACTGTGGAAAGCTCCACACTCTGTAGTATTGCTCCTGCCCTGGCTGTGAGAAGATTCAACATGCTGCTAAGAACACCAATTAGAAGAAATACACTTGTTACAAGTAAGATTAACTGTCCCTAGAAAGCACCAGTCCCCCCCACACGTACTCTCTCATCAACAGCTCAAGTAGGACTAATTTCTCTTTTCTCCTTTTGGTTTTGTTGTTGTAGATGAAACACCGCTGGTGCCACACCAAGTTTAAAACAAACCAACCAACCATAAACCTTTGCCTTTAGTGACAGTGATCTTCCAGCATCTGGTGTCACATGCTTATTATACATGGGGTCTATGCTCCCAACATTATCAGTACACCCTTTGGAATACACTTCTCAAGAAAAATCCTTCCCATAAGTACTTCAGGTGTTCAATCCCCTAGTGTAATTTGGTATCTAAAGCAGAGGATACAAGCAATCTGTTAGCATCCTCCCCTACTCCAAGTAACTTTCTCACAGACAGATTTAGTTGAAAGGAATTCTTGAGTTTTAGAACTTTAACCAAGGTCTAACCAGAGCCACTCGCTCAGAAGAATGGGCTGAAATCTCATTTACCATTTCAGTTCAGCCTGTAATAATAAAAGGCAGCAGAGCATGGCCTAAGTATTCAATCAGGCTTTAACATCTTATTCTGAACTGCAGAGATTGTCTCCAAGATAAAGGGTTGTGTGCTACAAATTTCATCCTATGCCTTAACATCTGTGAAGCTTCCAGATTCTTTTAGGTTTATACAACCCTTGGGGCAAAGAAAAGAAAGACGCATAACTTGTTAAACAGCTGATTTACTTTCAATTCACTGCACAACTGTTTTGTGCTACGTAAGATAGTTTTAAGCCTTTTTATAACTCTCATGCATAGAACAAAAACCCCACAGAAAGCTCCAAGAAGGGCAACACTTCCACCAAAAGTCTGAAAATTATCACCCCAACATACTAGTAAAGTAAGATACCAGTAAAATGAACTTTATTTTAAAGCTCATTAAAAAGCTCCACAATAACATTAACAGAACTAGCATTTCCTTCATTTTATGTACCCCACATGAAAAATGTATTTTTTAGCAAGAGATGAAACGTAAGCGTTTCTGCATGCTACTAACACATTTCACCATCTTATTATCTGATAAGTGCTTTGAACTGCAATGATCAAAAACCTTAGAGCACGTGATTTCTTCCGGAAAGTCCTTATGAATGGGACAGACACTGGCTTTTTATTGACATACCCGATTAGATGTACAGACGAAAGAAAACTACCTTGGCATCTACAAATGCCTACGAAGGTTCTGATTGCAACCTTCTGAAGGAACAGTGTATGTCAGAGCAAGGGCTTCTTTTCATCTTTAGTGATGCAAATGGTTAAATACTGCACAGAAGCTTAGTATGAACTCACAATTCCACAGGAATCTGAAAGTTACCAAGGCAATTTTCCTTTTAGGATAGTCATGACCAACACTATTACTATTCTTCCTCCCTTAACACAACATATCCCAGACAAGTCTTAAGAAAAAAAAAATATAAATAGTTCCCAAAATGATGCATTCCCAGCCCCCCTTCACATATGACAGCAAAAATATCTTCTGTCATGGGATGAAAATAACTTGCTGCAAGTGCAGTGGTTTAGTCCAAGTCCATGCTAATGGTGCTTTGATCACTCGGGTGACATTCACCATTTTGTTGAGGAATTTCAGAACTTTTGTCATCTTCTCCCATGTCTTCAGTTTTATAATCACTCCGGTCATTTAATGGGTTTTCTTCCTTAGGAGAGTCAACTTTTGGTTTTGGTTGTGTCACAATAGTCTCACAGACATTGTTTAACTCCTAAAAGAAAGAGAAAAGATGTGGTCAGAATACACGTTAAAGGATTCATCAGCTTCACTACTGTGAAGAGTCCTATTCCCAAAAGGCTTTGAAATTTACTTCTGTATGTTTCCCAAGTCCAAACTGTCTAGTACTTATTGTACCCTGAAATGAATCAACTGGTCTACTTTGTGAAGTAATGTGGGCAAAGTTCTTCAACCCACTATTTTGGGTTTCACATGGGGTTTTTTCAAGATGATTTGTGCCTACCAGTAACACTGAAAACAACTCAAGTTTTTAAGGTGACTGAAAGACACAAAATGTCAAAGGTCCATAGATTTGCATACTTTACAGTAGAGTTCCTCTGCTTTCCACCAAATCTTTCTGCTCACACTAACCACCTTTTAAAAACACTGGAGCAGTTAGGATGAAATTGGGGGAGAGGTACAGCTATTAGTCTAACTTGTGCACAAGCCTCTAAAACTGGTCAACAGTACTTACCTGTAGCTTTGCCTTAATTTCACTTGAATGCACAGCTGGATCCTGATCTAAGCTCTTCTTAGCCTGTGCACTAACAGCATTATTCATCCACTCTACCACTTCGCTAACACACTTCTCCACTTTCATCATTTCCATTTCATCGATGTGGATGTATTTCTCATCCTGCCCAAATACAAATGTTCTGTATTAGTTAAGTCAAATTTTCTGTCATCCAGTTATGCCAACAAGACTATCCCAGTTATTCACAACTTATAATCTTTACTTATTTTCAAAATAAACAGAAGTTGCCAACAAGCCTGATCTGTTACAGCCCACAAGAAATACAGATGTCAAAATAAAGCTTCCTTTGCCCAATAACCAAACAAGAAACGTAATTCACAGAGGGAACTGAACATAAAATTCTTAGATCCAATACGAAAACATCCCTTCCCTCCTAGAGTCTTACGTGGGCCAAGGATAGCCTGCTGTATACAGAAGGGAAACAAGAGTTGTTCATCTGCAGCATTGCCTACAATTCCACAGTTACATAATTAGCTGGTATCAGGAGAAGAACCTACTCAGCAACACAGCCTATGATTTCAGTTTAGAATGCTAAATATAGATTCAAGTCTTAAATATACTATTTTCCATGATGCTAATTATTTAAAGACTAAGTAATAGTGAATTTCAGGACTTCAATACTGAATGCCTTCGTTTAATTTGGTGATCTGTAACTGTGAGGACATACTTGTTTCTGATGGAAGTCTCAATCTTGAACTGAATTGCCTTGAGTTTTGTGAGCTGCCTTATTAAAATTCATTAAATTGAAACCCATGGGGTAAGTTTTTAAAGGCAGGAAACCTATCCACAAAATAATCTTCAAATACCAATTGCAAAAAAAAAAAAAACCCAAACAAACAAAACCCCAAAACAAAACCAGACAAAACCCATATATAATAAAGTTGGGTATTTTAGTTTATCCTGAGTAGTTGTTATACTAATGCTTCTCACCATGGCACAAGTCTTGTTCCTGAAGGAAGTGGGAAGAGAAGCACACTTATGAAAAAGTCAATTAGCTTTTAATAGGTCAAGAATCACAGCCTAACCCTTTATGTAAGAATGTCCTTTTTAGCCTGAAAACATCCAAAAGTATCAAGCACCTGAAGATGACACTATGCAAGATTTTTGAGTACTGGGAAACATTTGCATGTTAAATTTGTGACCTATGTAACAGTACATTGCAGCTCATCTGACAAGAATGCTCTGCCAGCTGGTGAGCCTCAGTGAAACTATGCAGTAAAAAGAAAGATACTTTAAGGCCACTTACTTTTTTCCTGAATTCCCCGGCTATTGTAGCATAATACTGGAGCCTGTGTCCCAATTCTTCTAACAGCTTCGGTCGTTCTTCTGCTTCCTGATAGCGCATTTCAATTGGAGTACCTAATTTCTAGAAAAGGCAGTTCCTGTGTGTTATGTGATTCATTAATAGCCACTAATTTCAGTTTGGGCAATGCTTTGGAAATTTTGCATTTTTGACATACTAATGACCTACCTTTAAATCCTCTAATTTGTCCACGTACACCTGCTTAGCTTCATCCTCACCCTCTTCATACAGCCAGCCTTCTGTCTCTGTTAGGAGTGCAGAGAATCCCTGCAGATCCTATGCATCAATATAATTTAACAAGTCAAGTACCAAAATATGCACGAATTGACTGTGTTTGTCCTGCAGTAACAGGACATTGGTAAATACACATTAACTCTTAACCTCCTCCATAAAAACTACATTTTGGCTGCAACTTTTGCATAATTAAGTCACTTCAACCACACCAGCCTCTGAACTGAGAAACACATCTGCAACACAGGTAGCATTTACAGCCTTCAGTCCTTGATTAGGCCAGTGCTCAGGGTGCAGCTCTAATTCATGGTTTTGGTTATGGATACAGCAACACAGCATGTATCCCCTTCTTGTCACCAACTTTATTTGGAAACAAAAATTTACTCTACTTGTGACAAGAGTTATTTTCAGGGCTGTGTACTATCTGCTACACCTGAAACTAATTCTGGATCCATCCCAGCCATCATTCAAATGAGTTACAGTTTTCAGCTGTTTACAGGGTGGTTATAAGAAAGCTGGACCAAGGAACACAAAACAAATATTTGGTATCAGTATTTTCAGAGAAGCTCCTGAAATCATAACCTACCTTTTCACAAACAAACTTTTCATATGGTCCAGACAACTTGTCCCTGAACTCATACACATATTCCTCCACTGCATTCTTTGCATCATTTCTTTCTTTCTCCAGTTTATCTTGCATAATCATCTTCCCCTGTATAATCACAGAAAATAATTTAATTAAAAATAAACACTATGTCCAAACAGCATTCTTCAGTGCACAGCTCCTGTAAACACAGTCATCTCCCCCAAAGGCCTTGGCTGACAGAACTATTGGAATTCTCATTACAATGCAGCGAACTCATCTGAAGAAATCAGTTGCACTTCTCTGGATCACAAGTTTGAACCAATCTGTGATGTCATGCCATGGATCAGTGCTCGGATACTACTGCTATAAACCACACTTCAATCTTTTGATTAATGTGGCAGTTTTGTGTTAGACTGTGCATTAGCTCACTGTAAATTACTTGTGTTCACTCTCCAGGGTTACAGTAAAATATCAGAGCTTGCCTTCAGAAGCAGATGAATAGTTAATAGCTGCAACCAAGAAAGCAGTCTAAACCACACTTACCTCTGTTTCAATATACATATTGAGGAGATCTTTTCCTAACTGCCAAACCAAGTTAGCTTCAATAGGCAGTTCCACATTCTTCACTTTTATCTTGGGTTTTTTAGCTTCTGGGGGCTGATCACCTTTCTTCTCATTTGTCTGAGTTAGAGAGAAGAAAAATAAGATAATTTCCCTGACTTCTTTCTGATGTAGCAGCACTGATAGAAGAAACATTCACAGGAAGAACATGCAGAGATTTTCTGTGTTCCTTCAGAATCTTCAAAATGCACTTGCAAGGAACTTCCAAAGAATTTCACTTCCTACCCTACTCTCCTTACAGTCTATTTCATAGGCAGTAAATACTGAGCTACAGGAAGGATGTTTCTCAGCTATACAGTGTACTTGCAGGTTTTCTGGAAGTGTGCTTCAATAGCTTAACACTATGCTAATGATGCTGACAGTGGTAAAATTTTAACCTAAAACATTTTTCATTTTCTACAGATGAAAAGAGCAAACTACTAACAATATCATGCAGGTTTTTGGTTTTCACATACATCACTTCCTCTTAGGTTTACGAATTCCTGATCCCAGCTTCCTTCAGCAGGCCTAATAACCCTGGCCTTTAACAGCCATTAAACAAATCGAAATATTTGCAACACAAATTAGTTGCATGAAGACAGGGAAGTAGGAGAGAGACTTCTTGCAGGAATTCTTTTACAACTGTATAAAAAAACATTGAGATGTATGCATTATTTTTCACAATAGAAAAGGTATAGAAATGAAAAAGGTTCCAAGCACCAAGTTGCTTCCTTTTTCCTGGAATATGTTACTACTTTAAAAGCCACCATTATAGAGCATAACATTTTCAACAGAGTTAAAGGGTCACTCACTTTCTTGACATCTGGGATTTTGTTTTCTTCAGAGGGAAGTTCTGATGAAGGGGGAGACTGTGACGTTTGCTGACCATCAGTTTGTACCTGGGACTGTGTTCCAGCCTCACTGTTCTCTTGCTGGATATTTTTCTGAAATGAAAGCCCAGGCACAAAGGATGTAGAAGGCATGTGCACTTGTATTTAATAAAAATTATAGGGCACTTCAATTCTGATGCACATACTGTACAAAGTGCCCTACAAAGCATTCTGTGCACACGCAGTAACACACACGCTTTAACTAACAGAGATTAGGACTAGGTGCAAGTTCAGAAGGACTTGTTAAAAAGGCTATGAATGCCAGGCTTGGCAGCATAATACCTATGCGCGTGTGTGTGCATGCTACCACTTTCTCTTACAAAAAGTAGCTTGTAGTTTATTGAGTCATAGCTTTTTAAGTTTTCCCCCCTCAGAAAACTATTAAAACATCAAGTACACAACCATGCTGCATTATTCCCCAGTGTTCCCCTCCCCTTCAATGCTGCAGAGAACAATTGTAGAACACCAGGTTGAAAAGGACCCCAAGAATCATCTGGGTCCAGCCTTTCTAGGCAACGCATGACCTAGACTAGATGTCTCAGCACCCTGTCTACCTGAACATTGAAAATGTCCAATGTTGGGGCAATCCAGCTCTCCCTTTCATAAAAAGTTTCAAAAAACTTATGAAGGATTGCATGCAAATCTTTTTAACACAGAGCATGGATGACTAATAATCCAAACTAAGCTCTCCTATTTAGAACAGCCTGATAGCTACAGCAGCTATAAGCAACCCCACCCTCAAGCAACCCATCTGCTGCTATTTAGTACTTTGCTCAGTAGCCGATTTTGAAATCAACTGTTTCAAGATAGCACAAGTCTTCTCCTGTTCTTATAAAGACACAGTATTTCCTGAAAACTATGCACAGCTCGAAGTTAACCTAATTTAGAGGCTAACGTCATAGAAGAAGAGAGTTTTCTTCCAAACCACATAACAGCAGAACACACTTTCATCAGGAAGAACATTCACACACAAGTCAGGTCAACTTACATCACTTAGGCTTTCAATAGGCCTCTGGTCCTGAGATTCCACTTCAGTTTCAACACTGACATCTTCACTGTCTTCACTCTTAACTGGTTCTACCATGGATGCAGTGGACACACTGAAAATGCCATGAGTATTAACACGGACTTTCACTTTGACTTTAGACTTCTCTCCATCTTTCTGGGCTGCCACATTCTGGATAACATACCTACCTAAATACAAAGGAATTAATACTCACACAGTGGAATTACATACATATTACAGAGACAGGAAAATACATCCCTTTTTCATAGGGGACACTTTCTAAATATTTGATGAAGCCTCCGTGCCAATCTCACACCCCCAAAAGGAGGACAGCAGGGAAGGGCAACCAAAACTATGCTACTTTTTGTTCAACTTTACCTTACAGAAGGGAAAATGTTTATTGTATTATAGGGTAGTTTCTCCCAACACTAGCAATGCAGAGTAAATAAAAAAAGCTCACTCCCCCTTGTGTTGTCTATGATGCTATAGCAGGATGAAAGAAAATTACACAAAGATTTAGTCCAATGCCGATGTTAAGTGGCAAGTCTTTTTACTACAAGTTACTGCCCAACACAGAGTATTTCTAGAAGAGCTCTTTGCAGCTTCTAACATCCATGCAAGTCTGCCATTACTTTTTACAAAACAATTACATTCTGCCCTAGAGTAACTCCCACAATACTTGAAAGTATTCTAAAACTAAGAAATAGACTGACAGCTATTTTAACAGTAAAAGAAGAATCAGATCTTCTTGACATTAAAAGCAGACATTTTTCCTGCTTACTACAAGGTTTTACGTCAACAACCAAAACAGTGACCTGGAGATTACGATGCTTGTGTCCATGTGCACTGATCTCATCACAGGCTGGAAATACGTAGGCTCACACACATTCCTTCAATAGACCTAAACCACAAGTAGCCAAGCTTTTATCTGCTTACTCTATAGGCTGAAGAACATAATCTCCCCCTTCTTTTGTAAATCCAACAATACTGGAGTTATGACCTGTCCTCCTTTTTGGCATTCTCATTACAAGTACTGACTTACTCATTAGGACTACTAACAGTTCTGTGCAAAAAGTTAATGGGCAAGGAAGCCAAAACTAATCTGATTTCTAGTTCTGTTCTTACCAGTTTGCAGAACATTTCTGTTTGTTAAAACCATATAACTGAACACTCACAAGTCCCACCATCAGTCTTTATGGCAAAAGTTAACATGAGAGGAAGTTGTCTTCTGTAACTACAAAACACTCGGATGGTTTCTAAAGACATGATTTTTGAACTTTGTGACTCTCAGCAAGGCAACCACATTATTTGCTTTGAAACAGAGAAAGTAACTGATGCTTCCTGTTAGGATAACAGCTTTTGTTAACTTTGCAGCGCATTAGGCATTTGCTGAAATATTGGTAAATCAGATGGAGAGGTTTTTCTCATACATATTCTCCCATGTATTTTAAGAATATTTATTAATACTGCAACTGTGCTGATGCTGTATTTTAAGTGCATTGTTAACCAACAGGACAGCCATATTGTCAAATACTTAACCAAGATTTGTCATTTCTTCTACAACTCTGAAAAATGAAAAGCTGAGCTTTCTAATTGCTGAGCTTCCTAACGTAACTTATTACTTAACAATTAATAATAGCTTTATCTTAATTTTACACGCAAACATACAACATTTAATTGCATGCTTAGAACTTAATAGCAATTATTTAATTGGCCTGTCTTTACAGTCACAATCTTTCTCTATTTAACCACAATGTAAACTCTTTCTAAGATGGTCAATATTGTAATTTGTCAAAAAAGATGAAAGAGCTATGTATAAACATTACCTAGACAATTCAAATCAATACTGCAGCCTTGTAGCAGCCACTATTTAGGATCTCTTGATTAAAACTTACTCAGCATTAACTAAAATCCAGAAAGTGTAAGAGAAAAACATCCAATAGTTACTCCAGACATGTTCAAAATTTTTACATGAAGGAGATTTTTCAAGCATTCCTAGCTTGCTTTAGTGATAAGCATCAAAGTTTAAAAGTTATCTTGTACAGTGATAGTCCCATTCTAGCACTGTGCATTCAGCTGCAGCTCCCTCTCATTTCTTCACTGGACTGAAGCAACATACAAAGTCCAAATTCGGTTATCTATTATTGAGTGGGGAAGTTGAAAATCGAGTACTTATGACAAGAAAAATACATAAATCATATAACCATACCATAACACACGATTTGAGAACTGATTTAAGACCAAACAATGTGAGACAACACTATTTCCAGGACAACTACTTACCAATTTTTGACTCAGGATATGGCACTCTATTAGGATCAGAATAAAAAGCTTCTAACTCAAATGGACCTTTTCTATAGAATGTAAGAACCTTGGAGAAAGGTGCTGCATGATTTCTGCTGAAGACCTCATGAACCCTATAATTAAGAGAAATGACACTTTCAGCAGAATATTTGATCTGAAAAACTTCGTTCTAGGGTCAGGACTCTTCAGAGAGACATTATGTTTTGGCACACTTATCTGTCTAAACAATTCCAAGAAGGATACTTCACTGCTGTACTGGAAGGAAAAAGAAAATACTGTTGTGTACCGCACTGGAAATTATCCTATTCCACTAATTTTGAGTCTCAAAAGCAAGTTTAGATGAAGATGGCAATTTGGTGTCAGACTATCAGGAGACCTCCAAAACCTGTTTCCTGCGAAGACACTATTTTGAGCTTGGAATAGCATAATTTAAATCATAATTTGCACCCTTCCTCAGTTCATCGCAAAAGACTAATTATAGCACTGTTAATTCCATACTCATTTACTTCCAGTGGCTCAGGTAAGAACCCTGACACCAGATTATTACTCATTTCTTGATCTGACAGAAAGACAACCAGCTTTATTGTGTTCTTCCTCTAGGGTCTGTCTGTTACTATACCAGTCTGATTCTAATTTCCAATTAAGTTTTGTCTCTTAACTATGGAGGGATCTCATCTAATAACCTAAATATGAGAAAATAAGAGGTTCACCTAGAATGTGATCCCCCAGGTTAGTCTCAGAAGCCATGTGACTGAAGAATTAGGTTCTGCATCTACACAGAAGGCAGATAAAAGGGCCTAATTACAAAGAATGAGACAGGTATGAATAGGTCCCTCTAGAACTGATGACCTCTAGAACTCAGACCTCTTTATGTCCTAGACAGCAGTTGCATTTACCACAGGTATGGCACAGTTAATAGCAGAGAGGCCTGAGTCTTGAGACACTGCAATTGCAAGAAATTTCTCTTATGAAACCTTAAAGAGTTAAATTCTTGAGTCTGTTTTCAGCCAGCCAAACAGCATCCATGCAAGCTCACAATACTTCCATGGTGTACTACGTTCCTACTGAACCATGAACCCAGGTAGGTGTTAAGGTTTGAGTAAAAAAAAAGCCAGAAAGTAAAGTGGGATCAGAAGCCAGCAGCTGCTTTAGCTCATTTCATATTCCAAAACCTGATAACCAGGTATGGGCAATGCAAGACAAAATACTAGTTGGCACCTCATTCCATCACTTACTTTTTAATCTTTATTTTTTAACATATGAAGAGTTATGGCTAAAATTTCAGTGCATGCCTTTACACATGCCTCTTGACTGTCAACAATCTCTAGTACATGATCTATGGACTTTCATCATCAGAATGCCAAGATCCTAATTTACATGCAACCAAGAACTTTATCCTCAAATTATGAAGGCCAAAAGCTTCACAGAACCGTAGTTTGAGCTACCTACCCTTCAGTGTCCTCTGCTTCCGTGTTCCACAACAAAGATATTGGGAATGGTATAGCATCTGTCACTGAGAATTCTCTCACTTTAAAAGCTGGAGAAAGAATTGCACACTAAACAAAAAACAGACATGCATTAAAGTTGGTTAACTGCTCTACACCATCCATACCCAAGATAGCTAAGTATCTTTCAACAAGAGAACTCTGTTGACTTTACTAAAACTGAGATGGGCAAATTGCTTGATTTCAATGGAGTATGATAAGAAAACACGAATCTCATGCAGAAGTGTTTATACTCTTAGGGTTATTGTGACTTTTGGCCTTATTCTTACCTTAACTGGTGAAAAAATGTAGCAGTCTAAATGAATACCAATACTGGAAAGAATGGAACTGCTGCATTAGTTAGTCCTAAAAGAAGTGGTGTTTACCTTACAATTCCTGCTTCTTTCCCTAGAGACAACTAGCTGATAGCAATGGAAAGAAATAATGACATGGAGTAAAGAAACAAGTCAGAGCAGGAAGTAAACAAGTAAGAAAAGGAGAAAAGGGAGAAGGCAGAATGAGTGGTTTGCTTGTAAAATATAGCTTACCAGTTGGAGACTGTAAAAATGAGGGGGAAGATAGAAGTCTATTTCACATAGAAGGAAAGTTGGATACCAAAAATGCAAACTTGCAGTGTCTCGGGCTCCCCATAGATAATTCTCATACAGTTTGTTGATTAAAAAAAAGTCTTCCCTCAGCTTAACAGCAACTTAAAAATTTTTCTCATTGAAGATCCCTAGATCCTGTTCTTTTGAAAAGTGGACTACTTACAGAATACACCCAGCATCAGCACTTTCAGTAAAGTATTGCACCACAGAGTACTCTGAACGTTTTAATCAGCATAGTCCGAGAAAAGACCCAGCACATCTGTTCCCTTGAATACTTTAAAAAGGGCCACTTCTGCCATTTCTCATAACTGCTTTGCAAAGTCTTCACATAAGTGCTCTCAATAAATGTAACTTTTATCAAGTGTTGCCAATACTATACCTGCAGAGCACAGCCCCTAGCTATGGCCTCATCTGCATTCAGTGTTGTGCTGACATCCTTGCCAAAGAATTTAGCAATCCTCTCCTTGACAGCAGGAATGCGGGTTGCTCCTCCCACAATCTCTACAGCAGTTACATCTTCCACTTTCAGTTGTGTTTGTTCCATTAATGAAAGCAGAGGTATCTCTATCCTTTGCAGCAGGTCAGCACACAATTCTTCAAACTGTGACCTTCGGAAAGAATCAGAGTTAACTAACAAATGCCTGTCTCACCACTAAGATTTCCTGGCATGTTTCCAAACTGATGCTGACCAGGATTATTAACTACACTGCATAGAAACTTAAAGCTAAACCCCTACAAGTAGACTGAAGTGACAACCATACACAACATAGTACATGAACAGCTGCTTACAGATTTTCCTATGCTGCTATCAATGTAGTTATGTAAGACAAAGGTATTTTTTGAAAAGGTGCTATGTATTTGCCTCTTTGCAGAGATTACAGGTTAAGAAATCAGAAAACACTGATACTTCCTTTACAATGAAAAACTGTTCCCTAAATCCTGGAAGAAAAAAAACCCCTCCATTACCCTCTTGGCAGTAGTTAAAGGGCCAACAGTGACTACGAAGTAAGTTGTGCCTGTAAGTGCATGCAATAGAGAGAAACATACACACACATAGACTTCATTTATACTCAGACCATAATCAAGTCAGCCCCACTGTCCTCCATTTCTCTGCCAGTATCTGCAGTACAGTAAGAACAGAAACAAGCAACAAAGCTTCAATTTTTCCTATCTTAAGAGCACTATAGGATTTAGGTTACTTAAAACATGCACAGGAGGACTACATATGCAGCCAGCCCCCTGGGGCCTGGTTTGTATGCATCTATCTATGGTTTTAAGAATGTGTCAGCCTATAGAAAGAATCCAAGTTTCTTATACATGTATTATTACACTGAAACATTGCTCAGGTAGCTGAACACTACAATTCACAGCCTTAGCTATTCTAGCATTACAAAAATGCTACAGCTATTCAGCACTTGCACTTGGTTTTTTTTAGCACAGTAAGCTTCTTTCGAACATGGAAAGAAACACCTGTTTACAAAATACAGCCACCAAAGCAACTGCCTGTCTTGTACAGCACTCACCTGTTCATTTTTCCAGATACATCAGTATCATTCATGAAACACTCAATATTTAGGGGAATGTCTGTGCTATTTGAACTCATTAGTTTCTTCAGCTTCTCACATTCCTGGTACAGACGAAGAAGAGCTCGAACTTTTGCTTTTGGATCCAGTTTGTATTTCGATTTTATTTCTGCACAGAAGTAATCTACCAGCTTTCCATCGAAGTTTCGTCCACCTAGGAAAGGGTCAAATGCTGTGCCAAGCACCTGGTTTGAAAGAACAGAATTATTTAGCCTTATACTCAGCAAAAATCAAATGCAGTCTTCCAATATCAGCAAGTCTTTGCTTCACAAAAGGCTGGGGACAAGTCAGCCTATCTTCTAGCGCACAGGCTTAAGTACTTCAATTAACCACAGCAGCCAATAACTGCTCTTCACTTTTACAGTGGAAGTAAGACTAAGTAACTAGGTGACAAACCTAACCCTCCAGTTTTAATCCATACACACATTCTTTTAGATAAAACTAAATCATAGCAGTTATATTGTAGCTCTTACATTGGTGTACTGCAAAGAATTTACAGCCTCTATTTGAAACCATCTTAATGAAATGAAGGATACTAATAAAAATCCTCACCTTTTGACTTGTTACCACTCCCCATGTGTTAAATACTCTCCAAATTTTACAAGCAAGCCAGATTTACAGGCTATTTTATTGTAATGTCTGATAAACCCTTTCATTTTCATTTAAACTTACTACCTTTAGTTTACTCTTGTTGAATGCACAGGCTGATACTTGAAATGCAGAATGCCCCATATCAACAAACACAATTATCCGTGGCTTCTCTTCAGGAGCTGGAAGGTCTTGTTTATAAATTCCATAATTCAGAGCCACTGCAAGAAAAATGTCATATTATCCATGCAATCTCTAGTGAGCCTCCAATTGCATGCCGTCACAACCCTGTGAATATTAAACTACAGGATCAAGATGAGCAAGACAAATCCAGACATACACCTATGCAAGGTCTTACCTACATGGAACCCTTATTCCACTACTGTGTTTCAGGATCTAAGAAGCATAACATAGAATAGTTAGGGTTGGAAAGGACCTTCGGATCATATAATTCCAACCCCCTGCCATGGGCAGGGGCACCTCACACTAAATCATGCCACCCAAGGCTCTGTCCAACCTGGCCTTGAACACCACCAGGGATGGAGCATTCACAA
>WYDI02026803.1:30457-131590 GCA_009867235.2 Psittacus erithacus | reverse complement strand
CGAGAGATAGTTCATGCAGTCGCCCTCGGACCAGTCCGGACCGGACCAGATGTAAAAAATGTACTCTACACCGCAGCTGGGGAGAATGGTCCCACCTGGAGCCTCTGGCAGAAAGCTCCAGGGGAGACTTGAGGTCGGCCCCTCGGCTTTTGGAGTCGGGGATACAGAGGATCTGAGGCCAGTTATACCCCAACTGAAAAAGAGATACTGGCAGCCTATGAAGGGGTTCAAGCTGCTTCGGTAGTGATTGGCACTGAAGCACAGCTCTGGTTGCCCGTACTGGGCTGGATGTTCAAAGGCAAGGTCTCCTCTACACACCATGCAACCGATGCTACATGGAGTAAGTGGGCTGCACTAATTACACAACCAGCTGGAACAGGAAATCCCAGTTGTCCAGGAATCCTAGAAGTCATCATGAACTGGGCAGAGGGCAAAGATTTTGTAATGTCACCAGAGGAGGAGGTGATGCTTGCTGAAGAGGCCCCACCATATATTTACTTGTCAGGAGAGACACCATGAGCAGGCAGGTGGTTTTCCCAGGCAGGACTCATCCCTTGCACTCTGGGTGTGCTGACCCCTGTGATTTCCCCAAATGTGGGAAACTTGACATGCCTAGAGATGCAGGCAGCATCTGTGGGCATGGTTCTTTGTTAGCTAAAAGGTGGCAGGTCTTTGCTCCAAGCTCCTATGGATAGATGCTGCACTTGCAAACCCAGGCAGAGCTGATAGTAAGGTGCATGATGTCTTTTACAGCTCTTGCCATGCAGTCAAACCCGGAGCTCAGCTGATGAAGGTTGACCAGCATGTATGTGTCACCTATAACAGCTGTCACTTTGCTTGTATGCCTTGGAGTTTGAAGCCTTTTGTGAGCAAGTGTGACACCTACTCAGACCTCCTCAGCGACTATATAAGCAGCTGCCAGATGGGTGTGAAATGTGTTTGATTCCTTGAAGAAGAGATGGTATCTTGGATGTAGTCATGCTTCTTGATCTGTTTGATGCTATTAGCTAGAAATGCTGCTGTCTTTTGTGAAAGTTTGTGTTTTATCTCCTACACACCTTTGTTTATGTAAACCACAAAAGAGTTGCTGAAGAAATTATTCCCTTTTTTTCTCTGTTATCTTAATATGAGAGGAAACTGGGGGAGAAGGAGGGGACAAATTAACATCTGTGGTGCACGTTTACTTCCCCATGGATGTGGGCTACTTTGTGGTCTCCCTTTTTCCCCCTCTTTCCTCATCTTCTCAAGGAGCGCTGCCTTGTACGTTACATGGACGCTGATTCCTTTGATACAAAAGTAAGGATCTCGCCCTCCCCACCCACATTACTGCTGCTCAGGCTTTGCAAGGGATAAATATTAGGCAGTGTTGTACCTGTGGATAGATGGTGGGCTTCATTTTTATCCCATGAGTGTCTGTTGGGTAGAAGGGATGCTCTCACCTGAGCAGCTCCTCTTGTGGAGGGGGGATTGATTCCCCCCAGGAGGGGGAGAGCTCAGGGTGAGCCAGGAGAGAGCTATTAACTCCCAAGAGGGGAATATCTTGGGTTTGTGTGTGGTTCTCACCCCAGCGTGTTGCATGTAGGCTGATTTGCCCTGGGCTGCTTGGAGAGCGGGGCTTGTTTTGCAGTGTCTCCAGGTGCTGCTGCTGCACGCATCCCTCTGGGGTGATTCTGCTGGAAGGGGTGAATTGTGCTGCTGCAGTCAGTGTGTGGGACTTGGAGCTCACACAGTGCGTTTTCCAGGCTCACCAAAGCCTGTCAGTCGTTTGATAATTCAAGTATAGTTATGAAGTGTCATCTGGGGCTCTTGACTTCCCTTCATTCCTTTTTCAGTTCTTAGAAAGTCACTTTTCTGAGCAGGACTGTTTCATTTTAGTCCGTGTCACATCTTCAGACAACTGGGGCTAGTGCTTCTGGTGGAGAAGTCAGCACTGCCACTCACCTCGCAAAAACCTGAGTCTCTGTTTTACTTCAGAGGTGTTCATTTGATCAGACAAACCCTTGTTCCTTAGGCAGAGCTGGAGAAGAGAGCCTTTGTCTGGTAGGAACAGGTAGATGCTGTGGAGAGCTGAGCCTGCGGCACAGCTGGATTGCAGCCAAATACTACCTTCGAAGCTATCCAAAACCCACCGTGCACCCAGATATAAGGGCTCTCCTCTGTTTGCTTACTGCAGGGTGATGTCTGTAGGCGTTCTGTGTTCCCCAAAAGCACCCGGGATATAGGCGAGAGCAAATGTCCAAGCAGATTGGTGGTAGAACTGTTGAGGCTGCAACTTACTTACTCTCCTTAAACAGGGGCGCTGCTAGTTTGTTTGCCTTCTCAAGGCTCTGGGGGAAGGGAAAGCAGAAGATAAGGTTACGACTGTCCTATATCCCTGACTCTTTAGAGGTTAAAATCCCAGCAGGACACATCTCTGCTATGTAGAGAGACTAGTTTAGTAATTCAAGCAGAGTCCTTGTGCCAACACAGGTCTGCAGTTAGTGCTGTAACTGCCAGTGAGGTGTGAGGATAGCAGGAAGCTGGCAATGGGGCTATTTAGAGAGGTATTAAAAGGAAGAAAAAAAGAAGAAAAAGCATATTTTCAGTGCACGTGCTCTTTTCTCCTTTGTTTTTTAAAGGTGATCTATCTGGATGAAAGATGCCAAGCTGAAAGCCGCAGGCAAAGAATTTCTTTCTTTTGCAAACAAATATATATACAGACTGTAAGGGTAAAAGTCTCAATTTCTTCCCTGAAGTGCCCTTTCCTGTTCTGAGGAGCAAGGGAGTGGTTGCTACCCTGCCAGAATTCAGGGTTACTCTGTGGCTTTCCAGCCCTGGAAGTGGCTGATGGCTGCAAAGTTGCAGGTGGGAGCCGAGAGGGGAGCATGGAGGGGAGGGGAAGGAGGGTTGGTGGTGGGAACTTGCTTTGAAAAGACACAGAGGGAACAGCTTAGGTGTAGGTGGAAGTTTTGAAGAGCTGGAGGCCTAACTGTTCCTGGGTGGTTTCTGCTGTAGCTGCTGCTCAGATGCCTTTTCTGTTTTAATTCTCTGGGAAAATGGACCTGTTTTCAATGAGACAATTGTTTTATTAAAGAACAAAAAAATCAAAGTGAGCTAGCTTTAAGCATTCAGTGTAGTAGGAATGTGTATAACGTATGATAGATTCCTGTAAATCAAGTGGTGGTGGTTTTTTGTAATCACTGAGTGAGAAGTCCAGATTCTTAAACTTGACTGTGCCCAGAGTTCAGCAGCTGTGTGGTCTGACCGGAGGCAATTTTTTGAGGCTTCTCTATTGACTGGTATTCTCAGTTGTATCACAAACCATTAAAAATAAGATTAAAAATTATAATAAAACTAGAGAATCGTTTAAAAAACCAGATTGACCTTTTATGTGCTGTCAGACAATTCTGTTGTAAATGCAAGTTCTTTTCTTCCTCGCAGTTTGCTGCTGTGCAGCTGCATGTGAAAACGAGAAAGCACACAATGCTGATGAACATGTTGAAATTCCTTCCCCACCCCAATGTCCTCTTTCTCTCTGGCTTTGGGAAGTTGAATGTTTGTTTACTTCTTTGCTTTTCCTGAAGTGGTTTTAGGAAGATTCCCTATTCAGAAAGGGAAAAATAAGAAAAATAATCTAATGCAGCTACCTTTAATCAAATGGAAGAAGTGAAATAACATTGATATTAATTTCTTCTGTATCAAAGCAGTTGAAGAAAGAAGGCTAATAGAAATCTTTATTTGTCAGTTTGCCAAAAATAGCTGAGTAGCCTGTGGTCATTTTGTTTTTCAGTTGAGTCTGTTAAATTAGAACATCTACATAGTGTCAGATTAAGTCAGCACTTAGGTATGATATTTTCAAGCCTCAGACTGGCTGACACTGGTGACACTAGCTGTGTGTAGAAACCAGGGTACAAATTCTGTTTGCAGCCCTGTTTCAGTATCTGCTAGTCATCAGTCAGGATAATGCATGCAAGAGCTAGAAAGAGGGAAATATACAAACAAATAAAATTGACTTTCACCATTAGCCCAAATGAAGTGTGTAGACTGTGGGAAAAAAATTGTCCTTAAGAAAAGAACTGTTTTTTTATAGGCTTGTCCTCAACTTTTGTCATAGTGGGGACCATTTCTGTCTCTTGTTTGCATTTTAATGGCTGCCTACCCTGTTTTACTCAGTGTCTTTATTGATGACCCAGGGTGGGCAACTCTTCTTGAGCATCCTTTTTCTTCTTTTTGTAGTGGGGAATTGTAGTTTATACTTTTATCCTTGCAGATGTTGGGAGACAGCCCTGGATGTCATGTGCTAGTGAGTGGTTCGGTATCAAAATTAAAATAAACAAGTCTTTTTAAGGTGGTCATGACCCTCTTGCTGAGTCATCTGAGAGTTTGTTTAGTACTGTTATCATTTACAGTAAATAAATATGAGGCTACAAATCTGTTTTGCCGTTTGTAAAGGCTTTCCTTCAGCTAGCTTGCTGTTCCAGCATAGCAACTGCGGTCCTGTGTTTATTGCCTTATGTTTAGTAAATATTTTTTTTTCCTCAGTGTCAGTCAGAATTGACTGAAGCCTTATTGATTGTGAAAGAAGGCACAGTTAGCATTCGAGAGCATCCTGGAAGAGGTGCTCAAACTTCCTGGGGGCTCTCTGGAAGCTGGCAGTGCTCAGTGTTTTCCAGCATCAGGCTTCAAGGCCACAGGTGCTGCTGGAGCTTGAAACGTGTGTGCGTGGGACTGTAAACACACCGCTTGTCTCATGGGTTTGTACAATATTGACTTGCTTAATTCTTAATTTAGCATTCAGGAAGCTGAATCTTGAATTTCAGTGTTTGTTTCTGCAGGAGAGAGCAAGATAAGGGCCAAGATCAATACTGCTTGCAACACCAGAGCAAATCAAACAGACATAGACTTTCATAGGATCATCCCCTAGTCAACAAAGACTCCTATATAGGATCGTAGAGAATGCCTGATTGTTCAGAAAAGCTTGTTACAATTCATTGTACAAATATTTTTGTACAAAAGTGGAATTCTTTGTGTGACTGTGATGAACAAGAATGGTTTGTTGCAGTGCAGTTTCTTGGTCTGTCAAAGGTGTAATCTTCTGATCTTGGAAACAGAACCAAGAAGAGTTTTGGCTATTGATGGGAACTGCGCTGAAGTGTCAAGGAAGTAGATGGCAAGAGTTGGTTTGTGATTATTTTGAATAAGAAAAAGTGGCAATTAGTACTGGCTGTCAGGAGCTTTAGCTCTGGGGCCTAGAAGATGGATATAGGCTCTAGTCCTAGGTGGAATGTGACTCCTAAAATAGATACATAAATCAACCAGGAAACCTGTTTTATGGCAAGTGCGTTAATTGCTTGGCTGGGGATGTGCATGAACCTGTTTTCCTAGAGTGCGCTGTATGTTCTGCACAGCTAAAATAGTCATATGTGGTGTCAGAGTCTGAATATATCTCTTTTTTCTTCTCTGCTTCAGTGAACATTAACCCAGTATATTCTATTCTGCACATAAAGTGTTCTGGTGATAAATCCTGCGGGGTCTTTCACTGCTGTCTGGGTTAAATATGCTTTCCAGGACATGGTTTTTGGTCGCATGCTGTAGTGAGTGTCTTTGGTGGGGTGAAGGGGCTGCTTCAGGACATGACTACCATGCTTCTATTTAACATTTTAGTTACAAGTTAATCACAGGCTCTTCTGTTGTAATGTATGCTTCTGAGAGGACTTTTGTTCTAGCTGTAGTGCTTCAGCTTAAAGTAGTGATTGGAGGAGGAGGAGGTCATTAGGCAGGGCTGGTAGATCCTGCTGCTGACTGGCACGGATGCCTGGTGCAGATACTGGAATTGTTCTGATCAATGCTCTCCTGTTGTTGGCATGACAGACAAGCGAGGAGATAAATTCCCCCTCCTCTTTCTTATCTCCACAGCACTTCACAGAGTTCCTGGATGAGTTTTCACCTGATGTCCTAGGCCAGCTCTTGAATGATCCCTTCTTGTCTGAGAAGAACGAAATAATGGAGGTGGAACTGTCTCCAGCATCCCCAGCACCCCTCATCCAAGCAGAACACAGCTACTCCCTCTGCGGGGACTCTCGACCCCAATCTCCCTTGACCCACATCTCGACTGATGACAACTTTAATGAAGGTAGTACACACTGAGCCGTTGTTCATTTGTCATCATGATGCAGCAATTAAATGTTCCTGGTGAGGTCATGATGCACTCAGGGTGCACGTTAATGTTCTTTGCTAATTGATATACCTACAATGAAATCACAGAAGGGATTTGTTTTGTTTGAAGTCTGTAAGCATTGTGAATAAAGAAATTTGTCTATAGACAGGGAAATTGTGCTTGGCAGAAGTTACTAACTTTGCACTGTAAGCATCTTGTATCAGAAGTTTAGCAAAAATAAATGGGAGAAAGGCCAGAAATGCACTTGTTTTCATGTATCTGAATATGTGGTTGTTGAAGAAAAGTGGAGACTGATAAACCAAATGAGTCAAATGAGAATCACCATGAAGTCTGGGTATCGTAGAACATGGTATGTAAGCAAAAGGGTAAGGTGGGTTTTGTTTGGTTTTCTGAGAAAAAGCAAAGTGGAGATCTTATTGCTGTCTGTGGCTATCTGATGAAAGGTTGCAGAGAAGGCATAGCTGGACTCTTCTGAGATACGCGGTGATAGCGCAAGAGGTTGCAAGTTGCAAGAAAGGAAATTCTAGTTGGGTATTAGGAGGATCATTTTCACCACAAGAGTGAGTCAGACATTTGAACAGGTGTCCAAAGAACCTTTGAAATCTTTATCTGTGGGGATATTCAAAGCTGAGCTAGGCAAGGCCCTGAGCAACCTGATCCAAATTGGCCATACTTTCAATGAGGAGATGGGCAAGATGGTCTCCAGAGGCCTCTTCAAAGTTACATAATTTCAGGTTTATTAAAAACAAGCAAATAAACCTTTTAAACTGCCCTTATTTTCAGTAGTGAGTGTCTGTAGTTTTCTGGTATCCCAAAACGAAAATCAGGTAATTGCATTTGTTTCTAAATACATGTGTAGGGATGTAACGTTGGCTGTCATGCTGAAGTCCAGCAGTCTTTGTTTTCCTTTTCAGAAAATAAAAAAAATGCAAAAAAAAAAAGAAAAAAAGAAAATAATGAAAATAATGCCCATCAAGAAGTATTGGTGATCTTGTAAAGACATAACTGCAATCTTATATAGCTTCTGTGGTTGCAGGAAATGGTGGTGCACACAAAATTAATAAAACCAAGAGCATTTTGTAGCAGTTATCATTAATTCAGCCGTATAAACATCTGGAGAGGAAAAAAGGGAAATGCAGGAATAGTGGAAGGCATCCAGCCTCTTGTTCTGGTGTGAAAATGCCTGCTGGCAGGAAAGGGAGTTCAAGGTGAAAGCTAGTGGTTGGTGAAGGAGCAAGGCCATGAATATCTTGTAATTATTAGGAATAATCACCATGGCAGACTTTCACTCCTAATAATTGGTTTATGTCTTCAACTTCAGCTTTACAGTAAAAAGCAGTAGAGTATTAAACTGCATCACAATAAAAGGGAGAGAGATTAGTTCTCAGTTTAAGCATTAACAAGCTAAGCTGTTTATGAAGATCCACCAGGACATGAGTTTTCAGAGGCTGACAGTTTTGTACTCCAAAGCGTTCTCCTAAAACAAGATGTGCTCTGTTAGAGACTTCATGAGAGGACAACTAATAAAACCTCTGAGCAAGGCTTTTCAATGGTAACATAATCTGTATAAAACCTTCTATTTTTGTATTTCCTAACCATTTTATGTGAATGTCTTTAATTGAATACATCCAGGAGATATTAATTATAGCAGGAGAAACAAGCGCAAGAAACTTCCAAAACGAAACTTCTCTGAAAGTTAGCAGGGAGAAGATTCAAACTAGGCTAAAAGTGAGGAGTGAGGGGAGTTTCCTCTGGGGAAAAGTCCTGAAGAAATTCATACTGCTGAGACCACTGGGTAATTAATAGAGCTGTAGTCAAATGATGCTTTAAAAAGCCAAGAAACATTAACAAGTGGGTTTAAAAATAGAAAATGAATGGAAAGCATTTCATGTTCTGTTCACTCTGCAGAGTGTTTCATAAGAGAGGAGGAGGAGGAGGAGTTTTTCTTGGTCTATGAGATTTTATTTAATCTTAACCCTGGAATCATGCTCACAACCTTTCAATACTTATTGACTCAAAACAGTGAAGCTCAGAGAAATACTTGAGTAAAATGTAGAATTACGGTTCACACATGGTTGGCTGATGGGTGTTCAAAGGTATCGCCCTGACAGTTTTCAGTCCTTGAGTCCATGACAGCAAGAGTGTGGGATTTTGTGGGTGGCAGTACCGCAGGGTTTCACACTGGAGACTGAAAGCATCTCTGTTGTTAGGTGGTGGAGGTGCTCAGTGCTCCTGACAGCTCATGGTGAATGCCAGTCCTGAGGGTGGAGTAAGGGACAGAGACTGGGAGCACCAGTGTCCTTTTGGGGAGCAGGAGGTACAGGGTGTGGAGGGGGAATTCAGTATGCTCCAGCATGATCTCTTACTGCTGGGGAGCTGGGAGTAGTTTTGTGGGGTGGTAGGGGCTGAAAAATAGGGTTAGCTGAGGGACATATAAAAAATGTGCAAAATATTACATTCTCCATTTAAACACCCCACTGCAGATTGGTGAGCTCTTACAGCTGTCATGTTTCCATGTTTTTTCTGTGACTAGGCTTCATGATTCTGCAGGACCCTGCCCTGCAGGACTGGGTTTAGAAACAGGCTAGTGAGGATGCTCATGCACGACACTTGCGTACATGTTTGCACATGTGCTATGGACACACGAGTTGTGGACCTGTGTGCCTGCAGTCAGCAGCAGTGAGAGGAGGATGGCACAGAGCGCTTAAACTGGGTCTGGATGCCATTTCAGAGCTTGGCCCTTAGCTCTAGAGGACCAAGGGGTTGGTATTGTGCACAAAGCATGTGGCAAACAGGCTTTCTTCTTGCTTTGAGGTGAAGCCAGTAATGTGATGTTTCTTCTTTGTCACGCTCTTAGCAGTTCTCTTGGCGATGAGAGGCTGGTGGGCTATTTCCCAGGAAGTGCAGAAATGCCATCCCCTCTTAGGCCAGTGGGGCATTCATGGGCAGGCAAAAACAGGGGAAGAGTGAGAGGGGAAACTCCAGGATTTTCTAGGTCCAGGCCCCTTGTCCCATAAGGCCAGGTAGCCCGCACTTGGAAGTGGTGCTTGTTACACGCCTTATTGTCACTGTCACACCAGCAGCTACTCTGTTAGTGTGACCTGGAGTTGCTGACTCTATTCAGTAAAGGCAGCTTTTCAGGCGCCATGTGCTAATGTATGTTGAGATGCCAGCTGGCTCCCCATGTCACTTTTAACTCAGTGCATGTTAATTGTGTGATGCTGATTGGCTGCTCAGCCTTTGGGTGCCATTTCTGTGCCAGGGGCGGGTCGGTGGCTACCAAGCTGTGTGCTGGTCTGGCCTGCCAGTGAGTGGTGCACTGCCAAGTGACCATGGGGGACGGGGGTGGTTTCTACCACATGGATCTGGTGTCCCAAAGGTGCCTTTATCTGAGTGCCTTTAAAAATAGCCTTAAAAACTGAAGGTTGTTTCCATGGCGGCAGGCCTGTTGGAGATGTCCAGGAGGCAGGAATGACAGCTGGGGTGTGTGGCATATCCTGGGGCAGGGTCCTGCCATCTGCTGCCAGGCCAGCCCCATGTTTTGTTGCTCCACCAATCTGCCTTTCTGTCCTCCTCCTTCAGTCCGTGCCAGCCTGTTGGAGAAGGGAATTGGATTTTCGGAGTTGTCTCCATCTGGTTCAGTGTCACTCAACATCTGCAGCAGTTTTCATCTGTGTATTCACAAGTGTGGGGTTCCAGAGCCCAGGAGTATAGGAAAGCTGAAAAAGCCTATTTTGCTAGGCGCATGATCTTCAAGGCACGTTTAAGCCATTCAGTGTCTATTTCTGTCTTTAGTCTTCAACAACCTTACTGAAAATGTTATTTAATGTTTCCTTTCAGCCCTTGCGGTGGAATGAACAGTCACTCTGTCTTCATAAGCACCTCATTGTCCGCTGTTGCAGAGGAACAATTAACTTCTGCCATGAGCTGTTCTTGTTGGCCACTACCTGGCTAATACCACAATTTCTACAGTTGCTAAATTGACCTATTCATGTAATTGTAGATCTTATATAAAGTTTTTTTAAAGAAGTGTAAAACCTGTCAAACTCATAATTCTGGGTTTAGCTTTTCCAATAAGTCCTGTTGACCTCAAGGTGAGAGCACATTTATGTGTCCATAGGATGAAAGTCCCGACACCAGTTTTCCCTAGTTATTCAGTCTTCCAGCTTCACTGTATTTAGGCTCTTTCCTAAGCTTTGTGCTGAAGAACTTCCCTCAATACTCACAGTTTGCTGCTAGTGTGGGGTCTCTGAGGGTGTCAGTTGCTAAATCTCTAGTTTATGAAAGCATCGGCAAGAGCAACTATTTTAAAGCACATGTGTTCAAGAAATCTGGCATTTTGTTATTTGGTTTCCCACCACCCCTGAGAATCTATTCTTGTATTCAATTTTGCATAAACTTTTAAGACGAATGATACTGGAGAGAGATTTATAGGCCTCACCTTCTTGCTTGTACCAGGCTATCTGGACTTTTGTTTGCCTGATCTGGTGAATAAGGCATCTGACCTGAGGAGCGGCCCCAGGCTGTAACATAAAAATGGAGGCTGTATCCCATGTACCAGTGATCCACACCGTTTGTGCTGCTGCCTCTTTCACAGCAGGTTTCCTCTTCCCAGTTGTGAGCCCTGGGGTTTTTGAGAAAACTGCAGAATAGCTGTGGAGAAGCACACTGGGTATTTGTGAACTGGAAAATGCTTCTTGGAAGGAAGTGAAGAAGCTGGGCAGGGGAGGCTGAGAATAGAGCTGATGGATAAGGGAGACCTTCTGCTGTGCTTCAGGGCCTTTTGGGGCACAGATTTGCTTCTGACAGTTGTAAACAGTTAAGGGGAAAAGATTTATTTTCTATTACAGTTGGTGCATGTCTGTGTTCGGTTTTCCAGTCTCTGCAGCCTTTTGAAAAGGGAGGGCTGTGGGTCAGAGACCCAGGAGCAAGGCAAAATCTGAATTTCAGCCTCCTGTCTGACTTGAGATGCGAGTTTGGAATCCTTCCCTACCTTTCCATGCTTTATCTTGTCAGCTGTAGGCACAAAGTGTATGATAGTGGCTGCCCATAGCTTTGGAAGTGTGAGACCCGTAGGTGAGAGCTGAATACAAGTAATACTGTGGGGCTGCTGTGCAGCCAGGAACATGGAGGCAGAGACTGCATGGGGCTCTTCATCCTCTGGTGAAGTGGTGGGGTGGTTCTCAGTGTGTGTTTATGGTTTTTGTGAGTGTGTTTTACTTTGTGAGCCCGACAGGGCAGTGTACAGTGATCAGCCGACTAGTCATTTGCATGGTTCCTCTCCTCAGACTGTGGCCAGGTGGCAGGGTGCCTTCCTTTCCTTGTCCCCTGAGGGCTCTGCTTTTGAGACTACTCTTGGTCTTCACCTGCCCCTCCTGTTCGTGTTTTCCTGCTCAGGAATGCTTTGAAGTCACTGTTGGATTTGAAGGGGCTTGCCTTGGCTAAAGGTTTGACAGAGTGATTGCAGAAATGATATGTTTCTATTTTATGCTTAGCTGTGCCAAAACTAGGGCTGGCCCCAGAATATGATCTGTATTGTTATTGGGGTTTTTACTGCTGAGGTTATGGTTTCCTGTAATGCGCTTTTAAAACTTAAGTTTTGTTTTTAAGCTTCAACTCTGTCTCCTTACATGGTTTGAAAAAGAAAGAACAAACAAGAAACCCAGAGGAAACAAACAAAACCTCAGAAATAGTAGTATGTGTCTCCCACTTCTCCAGAGCAAATAGGCTTTCATCAGCAATAGCAGGCATCACCTCAGGCAGTGCTTCACACAGGGAAGTGCTTGTTTATGTATGGAGTCCACAAGCTGTAATCAGTGTTGTGCTGTCTCTGTGTAGAGGCACCTGTGGTCTTCATACATTTTGTATGTTATACACACACATAGCTTATGAGTATATATTGTGTATATATGAGATGATATGTGTAGTGGATTGTGTATCCTAATTTTAATTTTTTTTTTATAGACTATATCTAGAAAGAAAGAGATATGTTGTTCTGTGTCTGCCATTTTTATCCAAGTACTGCATCAGTGAAATGAAAATGGAACCTCCTGTGCTTTGACTTTAAAGTGTGGACAAAGAAATTCATTTGTGTTTTGAAAAGACACTGTCAAAGCCATACTGATAATTTTTGTGAGCACATTCCAATGCAACTTTTATCCTGTGCGAGTTTTTATTTTTCTGTGTTTAGGAGATGGGGAGGAAGCCGTTTGATGGTGATAGCCTATATTTGGGTGACTTTTATGTGAAGGGTAACAGTCTGATTGATCTGCAGTTTTAAAGGATGAGAAGACTTTTGAACTTCTATATACCAAGGACTTTAGAAGGTCCAAAATCCCAGTGCTTTTCAAGCCTGTAACTTCTACTTGATTAGTAGCATATCTGAAAAACATCAGTTTTGATTTAGAGGTGGGCATTTTGGTGCTTACTGTTAATAATTGACAACTTTATTTGCAGTCAGACCTCCTTTAGCTTCCAGTTCTACATGTGAGATCTCCTTATGGCCTTTCTTCCTGCTGGAGTAAAGAATCATCTGCTCTTAGAAACCTCTTTCTTCAGGTGTTTGTAGACTGTAATTAAGTTCCCTCTCGATTTTTGCTTGGATATAGTTTAAATGAACTGCCCTTCCTTGGTGTTTCTGTACATGGGCTGTCTTCTGGCGGCTGAGCTAGTGTAGTTCTTTTCTAAACAAAGGGACGTTTGCAGTTCCTTCCCAAAACTGTGTCAAGTGACCACAGAAGCTGATTTCCCAGGAATAGTTTCCCTAATGATGTATATTAGGGGAATACTCCTCCCACTTCCAGTCCCGCTGTTTCTGAAACCAGTGATCTCATTTTCTCTGCAGTGTTGCACAGGGAGTTCATGCTCACTTACTTAGGCACTGTGAACATCGAGTCCTTTTAATGCCAAAGCCTGTTTGCTGCCATAATATGGATATGCCTGCACAACATCTGCATGGGGCATGGGGAGGAAAATGGAGGTGGGTGAGAGAGAACTGTTTTATTTGAATGTAGTACTTCTTTGGATAATTTTCACATATCTTATAAAAGACTATGTTTGGGTTTTTTTAAGGCATTTAATAGTATCAAGCTTTAAGGCTGTAAATCCAAGCTACCACCTCAATCTGTGCCTCACTCCCATATACATAAAGGGTGATGCTATAAAAATAACATTTTTTTTTACCCCTAAGTAAAAGAATTAGAAACATCAGGGACTGTATCACAGCTGACAGCTATGCTTGGGTAAAATCTTGGTAGAAAGGGAGGTTAAAGCAGAACCTGTGACTCAGACATCTGACTGAAAACTGTCCCATTCTCTGCAGGAAAGAGGGTATTAACTCTGATTGTTTAGGTTTTGGAGGAACAATGTGTCCTTGTTTCTATCTTAATAACTTTGATAGTGATACAAATAATCTGTGGGGTTTAGGTGGATTCCGTGCTGCTCAGAGAGGGAAATGCTGGTAAGACAGGTGATCCTTTGTTAGGAGAATGGCTACTTCTGCTGTGTGTTGTGATTACTGTATATCACTGCCTTTCATCTTTGCCCATTTATTTAATTTTTCCTTCCTGGCAGGCACTTTAAAAACCAGGACCCTGATGTTTGGTATTCAAACAGTATCTCCTTTGTCAAGGCTATTTCAAGGGGTTTGGTTTCATTATTTGTGGTGAGAGTGTGTGTGCATGCTGGGAGGGGGAAATGCCATCTGGAAAATCTGTAAGAGAAACTTTGTCAATGAATATGGGCTCTCACTTCACGGGAGTTGACGGGTAGCTTTAGCGGCGTTGGAGGTCAGTGTTTCAGGCATGATAAACAGGGCTTATGCCTGCCAGAGTGTGTTAATTGAGTGCAGAGCTGGGCACTGGGTATGGTGTGAGCCCAGAGGGGAGACAAGGAAGCAGTTGTTCGTCCAGAAACATCCAGTTTGCCTTCAGGAGGCTGGAGAGGCTCAGACTGCTGGAGACTCTAAACTTCCCTACGAGTGGCATGTACACCAGCACACTCAGAATCCGTGCATCAGCAAAGGCCCCTTTCAAATTCCCGGTGGGATGTTTCTGCTGACAGAGATGGAGCAGCCATTTTCCCCACAAGCAAGTTGCATCCCTGTTCCAGAGGTGTTTTCCCCTTGCAGCTGTGTTCCCGGTTTGCAGATGTATTTGTGTGGCATAGAGCTGGTGAGCACCCTTGAATCCTGCTGCTAGCTGTATAGGGGCAGCAACCTCAGAGGTAGGATGCAGGCAAGGATGCCATGCTTATCCAAAGTACAGCTTTGCAAACGTGGACCCTTGGTGCAAATGTAAATGCCATCTGAGTCAAAGGGTCTTATTAACCTGTGGTGAGCTGAGACTGCATACTGTTGTGCAGAAGCAATGCGGGCTGTGTATCTAGGTTCTGTGGTTCATGATGGCAGTACAAGGTCTGTCATGGACCAGAAGGAATTAGTTGAAGCCCTTTTGCTCAAACCCATGACAGAGCTGAGAGGGAGATTATTGAAATATGCTTTGGTGGAGAACAGTTTAACTCATGAGGGATCTTCTTGCATTACGCTGTCCAGAGAGGTCTCTTCTGTTACCTGTGCAAAGCACTTTGACCAGTGGTCTGTTGTGATCTCCTTAAGTTTCTGGGTTTGTCTCTCTAGCTGTTTTATCTGTTGGTTGGACAGTGAACTTAAGAAGGTGAGATCTGCCTCTTCATTCTGCTTATAGATAAGCATATCCCTTGATGCTTCTACAGGTCTTGTTTGCAGCCTTGTTTCAAGTGACACGCAGTCATGCATCCGTGTGATTATGATCTGTCATGGTGGTAATGGTGGTATGGGTTTTTTTTCTCTCCCCTTCAAGTTTAGGTTCAGTGGTATACTGCTCAGGTGGGTTTGTTTACCTGGTTGTGCTGTCTTCCTGGTAGCTTCTACTGTAGGGGGAAAAAAAGGTGAAAATTATGAAATGATGTTGTTTCTCTGAGTACTTGCATTCTCTGTACTTGGGAGGAATGAAGGAGAGATACAGAGTGCAGCTCTGCCTTAATTTATTTCAAAATGCACAGCAACTCACCGATGGAATGTGGTTATCCATGCAGAAAGTATCTCTTAAACTTTTTAATGACCAGTGCTGAAATGAATGTGAGGAGCAAGGCAGATCTTTTTATTTACTTCATAAGCTCTATTTTGCTCTACACCTATCACAGAGGGTGAATTTAGTCAATATTGGAGAAGATCTATTTTCTCTCTTGAAGGGAGGTGGTATGTTGGACAAGATTAAAGACTCACTTGGATAGAATAATGTTGGATAAGAATATTTTTTAGGAGGAAAGCAAAACTTGCTGGGAACTCTGATATTAAAAAAATGTACAGTTAAAGTAAGAATTTTTGACCTTGCTTTCCACATTTCCTCCCCTGCCTTCTTATAATACGCTGTGGAACAAAGAAAGAAGCAAAATGTTGAGGTTCTTCAGAGAAGTATGATTATCCTAGAAAGCTGCATATGGTGTTGTTAAGGGATTATGTTTAATTTTTTACCTATGTATGAATACAGATATATTAAAAATTGTTTCTGACAAACACAGAAGTAGTATTCTGCCGTGTACAAACACAGCCCTTCTTGGTTGTGTTTTTTTCATATACACCTAAATCACACATATTGTTTATCGCTGAAGTTGACTTGGGTGTGTTGTGCACCCAAATCCAAGTGTATAACTCAGCCTTCATGATGGACTTTAAAGATCTTAAGTTTTTGTTGTGCAGCCTTTTCCCTCTTGGGTGTAGTGATCTGGAGAAAGACAAGAGAAAAGGGAAAGTCAACTTGTGGTATATTGAGTAGATCCTACTAGCATTGCCCATCTTAACAGCAGATGGTGGAACCTACAGCAGGATTAGTAAATAAAAACAGAGGACAGAAGGAGTTTGCTACGGACACCTTGCTGTAGATAAGCACAACGTGCAATGCTTACACCTACAGTTCTGAGGGAATTATGTCCTATTTTGAGCTTCCCCTCTTGCATTATCTCATACACAGCATTTAGAACATGCTGCATGTTGTATCTGGGACCAAGCTGGTCTCGCAAGGATGCAAATAGGAAAGAGGAGGACATGTTTAAAGCTTTTTGTATCAGTGTTAAACATTGCCTCAGTTCACTGATTGAACTTATTTTGTCACTTTGTAAAGCTCCTACATTTTATTTTTTGTTTGGGTTTGTTTTTTTTTTTTTTAAAGGGTCAGATGCATACTAAATGTGAGTCTATAGGAAAATTGGGATGATCTTGTTAACAGAAGCGGCACACAAGCTTTCTGAAGGAATGTAACTTTAGACACGGCCACAGAAGATAAGATCTTAAATGCATGTGTCACCCTGGGTTGCTGTGATAAATGGGTTGTCTGGATGCTTGGTTTGAAACTCTGATGTTTAACTTCCAGAAGTGGTAGTGTTCACTGCTGCACCTGAAAACTCAATGCATACTGTATTTTGCTAAAGTATAACAACAGTGCTAAATCGTTCAAAAAATCCGATTCCAGTTATCTTCAGTTAGCCATTTTAAATTACTAGATAGCTTTTGGCCTAAATCTCTCCATGGTTTACTTGAGTTTTCAGGACCTCTGTGGAAATCAGTTCAGGTTTGTGAAGCATTTCCCTAGAAGGGAATTAAACAGCACTGTGGGAACAGAATTTGAATTATATTGGGTAAAGGAGAGATGAGGCTGTGCATGAGACTGTGAGAATAACGAAGCATGGAATAATTCCCCAGTTAGGGGAGCAGCATGCATTCTGCTTGTTGGGTAAGGCACAGATTCCATAGAGAAACTGTTTGATCATGTTGTTAAAACATTCCTATTTTTAGATATATATAATGTGCAAAAGTATACTGAATTAAACCTTCATAAGTATTTCTTAATACCTGGGTGCTTTGCAACATTAATGCTCAATTAACATAGTTTGTATGTGAAATTTATCAGATCTAGTTAAATTATTGCACAGAGAAATGGTAGCTGAGATTTTGGTAAGTACTGTGTAGACTCCTTAAACACCATATTTTGAGTGCCAAAATGCCTAGCATTCATGGACTTATGCAAGGATAAGAGAGCAGAATTCTCTTTTAAACGGTCATTGCATGATAGAGATCTGAAGTTCATAGGAAGTTTCAATTGGGAATGGGGACTGGCAGCCTGCATCACTTGTTCAACAGTGAACTTTGGAATCAGTGTTTCGAAGCCTGAGAAGAGATTTTTACCAGCCGAAGTGGCCATCTTTAGGATGTGGATTTTCCTAGCCATTTGGATAGCTAAATCTCTTGATTAGGCTTTCTTCCCTCTATATCTGGATGGTTTGCAGACACGTTTTGCCTCATCTTAGCAATGCAGTGTTGCTCTGTTCATATCTGTCTAGAATACTGTCACCAAGATAATTTTCTCTGTTTTTTGTTTTGGACAGTCTCAACAGTTCAGGAGTTCCTTCTGGATCATGTGAAACATAAACACCTGTAATTTGTTAGCACCAGTAATCTACTCCTTCCATACCATGTCTTCCTTGGTTTGGAGAAGACAGCACCCTTTTTCTCTAGTGGGTCCCTTGAGCCAGCCTCTGTCCTTTCATTGCAGTATTTCATGAGCACCTTCTTGCTTGGCCTCTTTATTCCATGAAACCTCTCTGATGGTTCCCCATACCCCTCCATCTGAAATACTCTTGTCTTGGAGAGGGAGTGCTGTTCCTCTCACTATGACCAGTAGTCTATAGCCTGCTCAATTTTTCCCATTTGCCTAAATTCATCTGGTTTTGGCAGAGTAGACTAAGGTGCTATGGGCTGTTGTAAGAGTAAACTAAGAATGATTTACAGATAATGTCAACGCGCTGTGCTCATGAAGAAAAGGAAGGAGAGTGGGAAATGTCCTGGTAGCTATCTTGGAGCAGAGAGGAGAAAAAGTAGGAAGGGGGAGAGTGTCAAGGTGGGATTCCAGCAGTGTATTGCTCTGTCTCTACCTTTTGCAGGGTTATTCATTTGGAATGAAAACTGTCACAATGCATCATAACAGGCAGTGTCAAAGAAGTGTTAGATGGAGTTCTTCAAAATTATTTTGGTGTTAAATGCAATGTGTTGCTGTCGCTGAAAGCCATCCATAACCTTACAAGCTGGTTAGACTGGCTTTAAAGCCTAGAATAACTCCAAGCAGTTTGTGCGGCTCTAAGTGGTGATGGCAGGGGTGTCAGGTTAGTCAGCAAAGTCAGGTTCCAGAGGACTAAAATGACCAGCTGAAGGCCTGCATAGCTTACAGTTTTACAGCAGATGAATCCTTGTGATAAGTCTGTGAGTTAGAGGTGGCAAACATCACAAAGTGCAGCCTTAGAGGACATGCCCTGTTTCGCTGGGCATCCATGGCTAGATTTCTCTTCTACTTGCATGATGATACAAATCTCAGAAACTTCAGGGCTAATTACTTGCTTCGCTGATAGCTCTCATTTATATGTAACCTTCCTTCCTAGAGGGCATCTAAAGTAGATTACAGATGATCGCATTGCTATGCGTAGCTTGCCCCAGAGGTATAAGAGACGGCAAGCAGAAGTTATCCAAACAAGTGTTTTAAAATTGCACTTGACAGGGCATTCTGGATTTCCAGGCAAAGATACCACTTTAAAGCTCTTATCTGAATGATCCTCACACAGCGAGGTACAGGTAGTTCACCGATCCACTGAATATTTCATTGCAGTCAGCAGGGAGTGACCTGTGCTCTCGTGTTCCTGAGCAGAGAGGCTCAGGGAGGGTTGAAAGAGAGCAATGTCCTCTCTCCTGAGTTAATATTTAGACAATGCTGCCTCTTTTTTTCATAAATACTTCTATTTTTATATTTCTGCATTTCCCAGAAAGCTTTGGGAGTAAGCTCTTCAGAAACTTAAATATGGTGTTTGGCCCTTGCTGTACAGTTACTTCTCTTGGCACAGCTGGGCTTGCTGTTCTTGAGCTTCTGATTACAGGATGCATATTTTTCATTTTAATTCCTTGGTGTGTCTTTACTCAAATTACCTCCTTCCTTGCCAGCGGTGGAGGTTTGGTCTCACCACAGAGTAATTACTAGCACTGGAGATGTACATGCTTCTCCTTCTTTCAGTCACCCAGCTTCTGCCTAGTGCCTATGTGCCATATGTGTGTGTGGTCGTAACAGCATGGAGGGTGTAAGCCTGCTCTTATTTTTGTTACCTGTTTGCGGCCGAACTCTGCTGACACCTCACCAGCTTGATAGGCTTAGATGTGTAGGGAAGGGTCCTGTGTCAGCCTTGCAGACTGCTGGTGGCACAGCCACAGCGCCACGGCTGCCTCCCACAGTGTTGATGCAGCATGCGGTTAATTCAAAGCTCGGTTGCTGTTTACTAGCTGTAAGGTGTACATGTTTGCTCTGCTCGGTTGCTGTTTACTGTCTGTGAGGTGTGCATGTTTGCTCTCTGCTTTAATGCCATATATGGAGTAAATACTCTGTTTACAAGCAGGATAAGGCTTTGAAAGAAAAAAAATCAACTCTCCTATCTCTTATGTGTATTTGGCCTCAGATTCCAGCTGCTTGATTTAAAGAGCTCCCACAACTACTGACAAGTTTTAGCAGGGGACTGTGCTATGTGCTCTTGGGATGCACTACAGCTGGTAAAGGGTACTCTTCTGCAAGAGAAAATAATTTATATGACTGAAGTCTGGTAGTAGGGATTGGAATAATTTTAAGTCAGAATTACAGTTGCCAAAAATGCATTTGATTTTTTTTAATCTTTTCTAAGTAGGGTTGTTAATAGCCTTGTAGGAATGTTTTAAAAGTTGAGATCTTCCAAGTTCCTCTTCTGTCATATTTTAGACCTGGGATAATAAGTCTCTTCTCAGCAAGCCAAACAGCGGCTGCTTCATGAATGGAAACTACCAATTTACCATGCCAACTATCTTCCAGTTCTTGACAGTGCAAGGCAAACCTTTCAGCTTTGTTTAGTGAAGAGTTGCCTGACTTTCTCCTGAATAGTAAGCTTGCAGTAAGTGGAGCTAAGGGACAATTCTGCCAATGCATGATGCACGTTTCATTGCTGCCAGTCAAAATATGCATCCCATCCTGTGACTTCCAGAGGCTCAGGGGAGGAAATTAACATGATCACCACAGCATTGGTGCTCCTGTGAGATCATCAAAGCCTTTTTACTCTTTTATACTTTCTAAATGAATCCTTGGGGGAAAATTTTGAAATTAAAAGTATGAAAAATCCCTTGGTTTTAAAAGTATAACATCACCACTCCAGCTATTTAATGATTGCAAGCAGTAGATGGAGCAGAACTGGCTAAATGCTATCTCTACAAGGAGGAATAAAACTAAGTCAGCAGGCATTAGCATGTGTAGGACATAGCTCCATGGCTGCTTTACCCAATGGCTTGTTTAGTCTTGTTCTCCTATGTGTAAGCAGCTTTCGGGGATGTACAGTGATTAGCGTCCTGTGTCTTTCCTCGCTGCTCCTCTGTGTATCCTGGGGCTAGGATTAGGTTACAGCCCTGAAATGGCATGGTTGTCTGCGTTGACTGAGAGCTGAATAGTAAGGACAGAGTTTTATTGATAGCCTTCTGTGTTTGTTTTTCTTCCCTGGAAGAAGACTGTCATTATTTTCATTTGTAGTCTTTCTGTCTCTGACCTAAACATGTGGTGTCCAATTTCTTTCCCTGGCAGGCAACCTGAAAAGTGAGGAATGGTGTCTGGGTACAGAGTTTACTCCAGCAGCAATAAAGACTGAGCCAGTGTTGTGTGAGACATCAGGCCTTGCTCCTTCAGTCAGTCTCACTGTCACAACCATGTCACTGAAGCGGGAACAACCTGAGCTACAGACGGATGCCCTGGTACCTGCAGATTTTCTGTTCTTCTTTCTGCTCAATTAACTACAGATTCTCCTAAGACTGCATACTAGTGTAGCCTCCTTGGTGCCAAATCTTGTCAATTCAGGATGCACACTGCAGCCTGCTTTAATGGTTTTTAAAGTTTACTGTAAGAACTTGTGCTTCAAAACACTTATCTGCCTCTTCCGTTCTTAATGGTTGAATGCACAATTTTCTCTTCTATACCAGCCCCAAAGCTTGGAGCTCATGTGGTTTTAGAAGTATTTAAATAGTTTCTAATGAGCCAGTCCCACCTGAACTAACCCATTTTCCCTGTCAAGACTGTGACAAGCTAAGTGTCTTCCATAATAACTTGCTTAAGTGCTGCAGTGCTTCCCCTAATCAGAAGACGACTCCTTGTTTGAAACAGTTGGAGAGTTTCCCTTGTTTGCCTGCTAAGTCACTTCTGCCAGGTCTGTGAAGTTTTGACAATGCAAGCTGCTGCTTCCACACCAACCT
This sequence comes from Psittacus erithacus, assembly GCA_009867235.2. NCBI lineage: Eukaryota > Metazoa > Chordata > Aves > Psittaciformes > Psittacidae > Psittacus > Psittacus erithacus. Next base: position 110,108 of record WYDI02026803.1, on the reverse strand, counting down.
GCCTCATAAGGAGCATTTGTGATGCCTTTCTGACCACAGCTGGAGCAGCCAGTGAGCATTCTCAGGGGCTTAGTTTGGCTGTGGTTGGGTTAAGGAGAATGAAATGCTGTAGCTCATAGCTCACCAGGGTCCCCTGTGAGAGGAGGAAGGAGCGCGACTGTTCTCAGTCCCCAGGGTGAGATGTCAGTCCAGGCTGGGTGGAGTTAGTATATGCTGAAAATAAATGTTTCCACTTGGATGTGGATCAGAAATACGTGCAACAAATTATTTTATGAGAAACTGAAAAAATTCAACACGAGTTTCACATAATTCTCTTCTAGTCTGAATGTGCTATCCCCAGTACGTAGTCCTGCTGTAGTCTGCGATGCCATGGTTTGCAGAGTACACTAGGACTAGCTGGTGGCTCATTAGCATTGTGTGGATTAGTTACACAGTTATTGAGAGAGATTTTGGCTGCATTGAGCTTCCTGATGTGCCAAACTGACTTCCTCAAGCCTGGATCTGTAGCACACAGGCAGACTCTGGGCAGCAGCTTGGCAGCCTAGTGACCCAGCCCCATCAACAGGGCAAGCACATGTTTCCTCCAAACTTCAGTCATCCATGACTGTCTCTTTTCCTGCTCCAGTACATTGTGAAATGAATTTAGGTCTGATATCTGGTTCTTCAGTAACTGGCACCTTGTTCTTGCTCCCAGATGACAACACAGCCAGGAGTGTTTCTGTCTCTGCTCGAACAGACTGTGCAGTCCAGCAAATCCTACTGGCAGCTCTGTTGCTAAGAGAAGTAATTTGAGTGGGTTGCATGCTAGCTTTCAGTCTGAAATGTCATCTCTGAAGCGTAATCTTTTATTTAGCTAAATATAGTAGTAAGAAAAGCCATAGTGGGAGTAGTCAGGGCAGTATTCTCAGTAGCCTGGTTTAGCAAACCGTGTGAAGCAGTTAAAGCTTTGCCTGTAGCAGAGCAGGAGGAGAAAGAACCTCTCCATTTTATGGAGAAGTCATCCTCAAATCCCTCTATTAAGATTTTTAGGATGTGTGCTTTGGGTTTTCATGCTGTTAATTTCTCTTTTCTAGATGAAACCACTGAGCCAGAAAGTTCTTCCAGAGATTAAATTGGAGCCCCATGAAGTGGATCAGTTCTTGAATCTCTCTTCTAAGGAAGGTCTGTTATTTACCAACCTGAAAATGCAGTGGGAGATGACCAGAATGCATAATAAATGTACTTTAGCCTGATTAAATATTTGGCTTTCTCATTTGCCATGTTAATCTTTAGGTTGAAGCCATTGCCTTCTAGGGATTCAACGCAGGCTGCTGAAGAGCCAGACTCTTTCTAACCCATTTATGTGTTTTTCTTGTAGAGGGAGCTTGAATCCTTAAATTAGTTAGGCTTAATTAGGCTTTATCCTTACTTATTTAGGCTAGAAATCAATTTGAGGGGACTTAACTAGGGCTTAGAAAACGTGAAGAGTGTAAGTGGAAATGCTACTGGTTTAACCTCTGATACAAAATCAAGGATGTGAGTTTATGTGAAATTTAAAGTTAGGTGCATCTGTTTGTAGCATGTTAGTTTTAGTAGCGTTTTTAAGAATTACTAGGATCCCTTTGCACTAATTTGTGAATGAGGAACAATGATCCCTGCCATGAAAGTTAAACACAGTTTTGTGGCACATAATCTGTTAACACAAGAAAAATTTGAAGGAGCCAAATATTTGGGCTGAAATTTGAGCTGATAACTGCTTCTCATACTTGATATTCTGTTAGTGAACTTATTTGTGTAGGTAAGTACGACTGCTCTAGGGAGAGACACAAGTGATATAGCAGGGGAAAAAGGGAGGCTATATCTCAACTCAGGGAGTAGATTCTGTTGCTCAATTTATGGGATTAATGGCCTTGCTGTTTTTCAAGTGTGTATCTTCTGACAAGTACTAGAGTTCAGATGCTAGACAGAAAGAGCTCTTCTTTTTTGTTACTATTTTTTTTTTATTCTTCCGCCACTGCCCATTTGATCTTTGCAACTCCAATTTGAAAAGTATAACAGAAGTGGAGGGTGGCAAATTTATCCTTGTGTCCTCCTACTCCCAAGTCTCATTGCTGTAAATCTATCTCAGAGAAGAAAATTGCTTAGTTATGGCTGGTTTGAACATCTGCGAAATTATCCATGTAATACAAGTGGGTGAGACATTGCCCCATTTCTCTTGGTCCAGACCCATTTGGAGATGACCAGCACTTTGCTTGCCAATTCTAGCACAGGTTCTTTTGGCTGCAAGTGCAGTAGAAGTTAGCTTATGTCCCTGGATAGCACAGAGTGAAGAGGTTCCTGTGCTGATTGCCTATGCTGCTCCTGCTCCGTTAGTACACTTGCTGTCACAAGGTTGTCACTTCCTTCCAGATGTGCCAAACCAGGTCCTTAGGAGGCAGATTATTTCTCTCCTCCCGATTCATAGAACACCTTGGATGGGATCCCTGCTCTTGAAAAATACTGACAATTAGTTTAATCCACAGCAAAGTTAGGATAGACTACTGGTTTTGGAGAGAAAGTATGCTGGCTCGGAGCCCCTCTTTTAATGCAGGTTCCCAGGGACAGGGGACCTGTACTGCAGGGATATGCTTAAACCTCCAAAGCATTTGGAGAAGAAGCTGTAGTGTAGGTAGAAATGTCTGGAGCATATGTGCAGAGCCCTGTTTTGTCTGTTGAGCCTAAAGATAGCTGCTGCATTTCATTCCTTCTTGGGAGACCTACATGCTCTGAAAATCTTCCAAGATGCCACTCTTGCTAGTGCTTTTGCCACTTTTTAGCAGACAGTCCTAGACTTGGAAACTGGATGGTGGCTGTGGCTCTAGTGGAAATTCAAATTAGCACCTAAAAACCTTGTGTTATGTGTCTCTCTTGCCATTTAGCAGTGGATCCCCTGCATTTGCCTCCAACCCCTCCCAGCAGCCATGGCAGTGACTCTGAAGGAGGGCAGAGCCCAGCTAGATCGCTCCCTCCTTCAAGCCCAATCCAGCTACAAGCCACAGCTAAAGTGACATCGCGCGCAGCTTCAGCGCTCTCCAATTCCCCTCTCCTGACTGCACCACATGTAAGTTGGGCTTTTTCCAGTATCTCCCTCTCTCTTTTTTCAAGTACTGGTTTTGCCATGGATTTGCTAACTTCCTGTTGCTCTGTAGATGAGTAGATCTCTGGTCAAAACTGCACAGCCAGTAATTCTTGTTCACTGGTCTGTTTTGTTCCCACAGAGGACAGCGTGTGCTTCTTTCTAAGTTAAGACAGGGTTCAACGGTGTTTTTAGGTTTGTCCCACCATGGATTGTGTTTCACGTTAGGGCCCAGCCTGTCTAGGTTAGCCTGTCCCTGGTAGATCTGAATCTGTTCTCTTGTCCTGTTGAAAGCAAGTGGTGATTTTCAGGGAGGGATTGTTTCATTTGTCTCTCATTTGTTTGAGCCAAGAGAAGTTTTGCTTTTGGCCTAAGTGTGTGCAGAGCTGGGCTGAGAACAATCCTGTCCCAAAGGTTCAGTCTTTGAATGGAAGCTACCAAAAAGGTCTTCCAGTTCCACACATTCCCTGCTGCTGGTTTAGTAGGCAGAGTTTTCTGGATTGGGAAGAGCTGCTGCCTCTTTTCCCTTACACCCTTTTCTCTAGGGCTGTATGCACTTCCTGGTACATCATTTCATTTCTATACCACTTGCAGAAATTACAGGGGACTGGTCCACTCATCCTGACAGAGGAGGAGAAGAGGACACTGATAGCAGAGGGGTACCCAATCCCTACCAAACTGCCCCTGACAAAAGCAGAGGAGAAGGTGCTGAAGAAAATCCGCAGGAAAATAAAGAACAAGGTAAATGTTAGTTAACTTTGCTGGGTCATTCCAACCTACTCTTCATTTAAAAAAAATGCTGCAACAATCTGCAGCAGTGATCTGTGGTACTGCTGAATGCTGTGAGATGCCTTTTAATAAAGTGTTTTCCTTTGTTCCTGAACACATGCCTCAAATTGTCTGTCACTGACTCTGTGCCTCTGTTTAGGTATTTACCTGAGCACATGAACAATAGAGTATTTAGCAAGCAGGGTATCAAGTTGCTGTTGCTTGGCTCCATTTTAAAAATAGGACAATCATACCCTTATGGTAGGCAAAGACCTCTGTATTTTTTCCATGGTGATGGAGGTGTTCTTTTCCACTGTTTCATGTTTTAAAATCTGTGTATTTCAGTGCCTTAGTCTTTTATCATTGAATTTCATGATCTTTAAATAAATGGTTGATACTAAGGCGTGAAATGCCCTATACAACTCTGTTCTTTCTTCTAGCTTGGGGAAGAGCCTATTGATAGGGAGGAAAGCATTTTATTTCAAACCTGGCTAGCTCACTTGTTGAAATTATCACATATTTTAAAGTTAATGCATTCTGTTGTTGGTTTTGCAGATAAAGGGTGTAAATTTACCCACACTGAATTAGAATTTGGTCTTGTAATACATTTTTGAAAATTTTTGGAAGTTACCTTTTGTATTTTATATACCACTTTCATATAATCAGAGCCATTTATATTGGAGAATATCTGTGCAGGTCCTTTGGTCCAACTCTTTGCTTTGGAAACAGGCTCAGCTTAGAGCAAGCTGCTAAGGGACTCGTCCAGTCTTATTTTACTGTCTCAAAGGTTGATGAGTCCCTAGCCAGCATCTCGGGGCAACCTGTTCCCATATTAGGCCAGTCTTGCGATAAAACCAAATAATATCTAATTGGAATTTCCCTTGTTGCAACTTGCATTTGATGCTTCTTGCCATGTTGCTGTACACCTCTAAGAAGAGTCTGAATCATTTTTACTGCGCAAGACAGTTGAAGACAGCAATAGGATTCCTTTCTTAGCCTTCTATTCTTAAACCTGAGAAAACCCAGCTTTCTTTGCCTTTCCTGATATGTCATGTGCTCCAGCATGCTTATTATAGCAGTGGTCCTCCTCTGAGCTTGTTTCTGTACATCCAAAGTATTTATTTCAGAGCCACAAAACTCTATGTTGTACTCAACTGTGGTCTTGCAGGCACTGAACAGGGAGGAAGAACCACTTCTCTCAATGTGCTAGTTAAGGTAGACGTGCTACAGAGGTGCATTGCTAACTTACATTTAACTTGTTCTTTGGGACTCCCAAGTATTTTTTCTACAAAGCTGCTTTCTAATGCATTCATGGGCTTTTACTCTCTCAGATGCAGGGCATTGTCCTGGGATGATCTTTGAGTGTTTGTCCTAGGGTATTCTTTCCAGATGAATCTGATTTACTTTTTAAGTTTGGTTCTGTGAGAGCAGGGAATGATCTTTTTCCTACTACTGAGAGAAGCTTCAGGATGTGGGAACAGACCAAGTCAGTGCTTTGGCTGCCAGGAGTACAAATGAGAACAGCATAGAGGCTTTTTACCAGTTTATTAATTCATCTCTGATGCTTTTTTTTTTCTTTCTACACAAATATTTGGTGTTTTTCTTTCTTTTTCCTTAGATCTCTGCCCAGGAAAGTAGAAGAAAAAAGAAAGAATACATGGACAGTCTGGAAAAAAAGTAAGCCAGCTTTCTTCCTGTTTCAAGCAGGCTAATAGCACTAGTTGCTGGACTGGGAAGGGATCCAGCTGTTGATGCTGGGACTGTTTCTTGCTCAGAGTGCCAGCTGCCATCTCGTGGTTATGACTGAGAAAAGGCCCTTCTGTTTTCTGCTTGAACGTGTGCTGGGGTGCTGCATTCATAACCGCGTCTACCTGCAACACATTGCTAGCATGCAGACAAAGACTTTAAACATTAAATAAGGCAAGACCCATCTGCTGTCAGCTTCTGCCTCATGCAACCCTGTTGGCCTAGTGGGGTGGGCAGTGTCCAGGGAAAAGTGGATTCTCAGTGAATATATTTTGTCTTCTAGTGCAGATGAAGACAAGAATAGGATATGGGTGAATCAAGTCTGCCTGGGAAAATAAGCAGGATTCATGAAAACAGCATGTGACCCATCAACTTCCCTTGGCGAGAAAAAGCCAAACCCCCACTTAGTGGTTTATATCCCAAATTAATATTTTTTCCAGGAGACAAGCACTCTAGTATTTCTCTTCACAGATGGATCAGTTAAACCCCTTGTACCATCTTTGGCAATACCCTAGATGTAATTTCCTTTTTTTCTTCTTATCTCATTATAGCTGAATCTCGCTTCCTCAGAGTTACTCTTGTGAAATTCCACCCTATGCATACAGATGTCAAAGCTTTTTTCCCTTTACATTTTTCCTTTTTGAAGCTATTTCAGATGTTCATGTTTGTCTTTTTAGGAGTCCCATATTTTAACTTGGACCTCTTATTTGGATTATTATATGATAATCTCCTTTAGTTCAGAGGGTTTCCAGGGGCAGTGTGGAAATGATCACTGTATTGGGATCTAGTCTCCTCGCTTGTTTAGCCTCCATACATTTGAAGTTTGGGGATCTGATTTCAGAAGCATGGTATTCGCCAAATTGCTTGGTGCCTTGTGTTAGCAATGACATGCAAAAGAACACCTTTGCACAAGATATTAGCTAACAGCATCAATATAGCATGTTCTGTGACTTTTAAAGTATCTATCCATGGCCCAGTGAACAGAGAAAACCAGAGAAGGATGTTTGCTGTTGCTATTTCAAGGGGCAAAAAGTAGTTACAGTCCATCCTGAATGAGCTGTACCTACTGGGATGTAGTTGAGCAGTGTGAGCAGATGCTCTACAGCTAATAATATCTTTTGCAATGTCTTTTATGCTATGAAGTATGATTAAAGATTATAATTAAGTTTGGTGGTGTCACTTTTCATTAAATATAGGCAAGATCATAGAGTTTTCTGTGAAAGCAAGTTTGGTTTGCTTTACAGTCTCTTTCATAAATGACTGATTTTATGTTCCTCTTTCTTTCCTGGTGCTGTCTCCAGAGTTGAGAGCTGTTCCAATGAAAATAGTGAGCTGCGTAAGAAGGTTGAAGTGCTGGAGAATACTAACAGGTAAGGTATGAAGGGTGTAAACCAAAACTTAAGCATAATATTACAGTGAAAAGTGAAAATGTGGTAATTAAGAGGTCAATTGAAATGTGAACAATAGTGGTATTTGATGTGGTTAATGTCAAAGAAGGATGAGGAAGACCAATTATTGTGATGAAGGCTTTGATGTCATGTCTTAAACTGTTTCCCTAGCTTGTGTTGTGCTTGAGAAACCTTTTAGATTTCTTCTACTGCCCAAGGAAACATTATTAGTGATACATGGCAAACAGAAAACAACAGCCCTACTCTCCAGATAGTCTTAATTTAGTACTTTTACAGGAGAGCTTGACCTGGAACATAGCACTTCCAGAAATTACAGTGCTGAATCTCAAAAGTCATCATTAATTCTTTCTGGACTACTAAATGTTATTGCAATTATTGTGCACCCTTCTAACCAACTCACATGCCAGAATTTCTTTCAGTTGGAGGGGGAGAATGAACTTTCTTCATTTCTGAAGAAATGGGTAATTCAGTGGTGGCTTTCGCAAAGGACACATGGCAGAAAATTTTGAATAGCTGAGTTTTTAATCGGATGTTAAGCAGGAGTGAAGCCTCAGTCATGACTTATGCTTGTTGTGTTCTCAAATGATGTCAAATTCCAATGAATAGGTACTGTTAGCATCTTCTAGTTACAGGCATTTGTAATGATGGTTGAATATTACCATTGAACATGATGGTAGCACTGAAGTGTGGGAGGAGGCTGGGTTTTGAAGATAAGATCCACAGTCATGGAAAATGGCCCTAGAGCTTGTCTTGCAGCCAATGCATTGCTAATTGAGTGGCATGTGTTGTTTCTAATCCCTAGATCCAATCTCTAATTTCATGGAGCCAGACCCTCTAGCTCTGAAATTTGCTGGGAGAGTGTCTCCCACACACTGCTCATGCATAAAGACATCTGCTGCTTGTTTGAAGAGAGCCAAGCCATTTCTGTGCTGCTTGTATCTTCCTCCAGGGTTTTACATAAAAGAACGAGGAATTGTTCTGTAGGTGTGGAGTAGGGTTTTCTCTCCCAGTAGCTGTCCCAGGAGGTGCTGAAGCCTCGAGTTGTTCTTGCCAGTTCAGCTGAATTTGGCCAGCTCTTTTAATCTCTGAGTTGTTGTGGATGTGGTTGTGAGAACAGCTTTCTTGGTATTGTCCATCTTTTTGGACAGGACCTTTAGCATCTTCTCTATTATTTCATGATCTTAATTCTCTCACATGAAATACTCTACAAATATTTAGCTAAGGGATGCTATCTCCAAATTCTTCATACTTTGGGCATGTGGGATGGTTTGCATTGTTTTCTTGCCTCTGCAATATCATTGATACTGATTTGTAATCTCTTGCAGAGAAGCAGATCTTCCTGACCCTCTGCACAGAAATTCTTATAATTAATGGTGATGTTATTTTGGCTCTTTAGGTAGAAATTTTTTCTAAAATCTGTTAATGCTTCAAATTGAAGTACTGAGAAATTTGTGGAAGTGCCTGCTTTCACCAAGCCTTCATTATGTAACATACCACATTATGGTTTGTTTTTTCCAGCTTAACCCCAGAGCCGCTTCTCTTATTCAGTGTATAACTGTGCAACTGTATAATTCAGAGAATGGTTCCAGGCTCTTGTTTAACATATGTTATCCACTTCCTACAGTGAATTCAAAACGTCTGGTTTCCTTATTAGTATTTCCACAGAGGCTTGATGGGATATCCAGAAACTGTTCAGACATTTCAGAACTTGTCTTCACAGCATCCTATAACTGGTACTTTCATCTCCTGTGTACAGTCAGGAATCAAAGTTCAAGGCAGTGATGGTCAGAATTATGCAGTATTGATTTATTCTTGCATGCCCAAATTTATATGTTTATATCTCAAAGTACCTAGCATGCAGTCATACACACGTGTATGTTGTTTGATATGCTCAAAACACAGCCCAGTTGACTTCAGCTGCAACTTTGGGTGTTCAATGCAGCAAAAAATTAAGATGTCATTGAAGTAATTATCTACGAACATTAGAGCTGTTATTTTGTTGTGAAAAACTATAATAGTGGAAGAAAGGCAACAGGTAAATAATAGTTCATGCATTCAAGCATAGATGAAGACAAAGTTGGGGTTTCTTACGTTTTTGGAAAATTGGGTTATAGCTCCTTACCTTAAAAGTTCATGCGTGTGTATGTGCTGTAAGTCAGTTTCATGTTCTTATAGTCTGGCTGGAGTTGAGATGAACTAAGGGGCAATTTCCAAAACCTAAAATGATTGAAAAGCAGTTTCCTTTCAGTATGTGCAATCAGCTTTTTAGAGCAAGTTATTCTATATATAGTACGCATTTTCACAGGTACATACCTAAGACTTCAGGGAAACCCTGCTTGCATTTCAAAATCTGGCTCCAAACCATGGGAACAGTAGAATTTCTGGTAAAAAGTGCCTCCATTATTATCCATAACATGAAAAAATTTAGAACAGTCTTTCCTCAGAGCCTGCCTTAGCCTGAAATTCTGGCTCTGAAAAAGATGTATTGTAAGAGGTGCAAGTGTGGTCAAAAAATTTGCATCCAGAAACACCTCCCTTGACATTCATGCATTTTAAAAGGCAAAGCAGGAGGCTGGGGATCAAGATGCAGGGAGTTTTTAATTCTCATTACTCTTGAGTGGGTGACTGCAGCATTTTTGGCATCTTTAGTATTAGAACACTGGCATATGTTTCCTCTCCTAATTTATGAGACTCAGTCCCTTCAAAGAAACTCATCCAAGTTCCTTTCTAGGCAGTTTTCTCAAAACTAAGGAAGCACGTTATTACATGCATATCTGTTATGTCTTGTAGCCACAAGTGAGCCAGACTGTCATTGGTTCAGAGTAGCATCTGAACATGTGGGGCACTCGTCTTAGAAAGCAAAGGATGTGAGAAGCAGCTAGCACCAAGAGTTTAACTGACTTGTCCCAGTTACCAGGAAGGCTTGATTCACTCATGTTTTGGCACTGGGCCTGAAGGCAGAAACTGCCAGTGATCTGGGGGGTTGAATATGGTCTCCGGCACCAGTGTTGTCTAGCTGGGAGCCATAGCAATTTGGGCTTAAAGACAGTATTGAAACATCTGGTACTGTGTATGACATATGAGAAGTACTTATGCTTTTCAATTCTGTTGAATCTGTATTTATAAATATATTGATGATTGCTTTTCCTGGAGAAATGAAAGACACAGGATCCAATCAGCATATGGGTGAGAGTGTCACACATGGACAGTGCATGCAAGTAGCTGCTAAAGTTGTTCCAGTGGAGTAATCTCTAGCAAATTGTGCAGATCATCACTCTTGACAAGCACCTTAAAGGCAATGGCTTTATAAATACAATCGAGATGTTCTTCTGTTTCTCATGCTTCTGTTCAAGCTATTGTTACAACTCCCAGTCATCTAAAGATCAAGTTGCATATCAGTCTGACCCACCAAAGGCTTATCAGCACCAAAACTGCCAGACTTCACTGATCTGTTTGTCTGTTCCTTTATTTGAGGCTGGTAAAGTCATTTACCAAGTCATTTTTGAGGAGCAAAGGATCTGGATTTAAGTTGCAATGAGATATCTTGCACTTCATTTCAGACCACTCTTAAAATAGTTGACAAAGCATGGCAGCCCTGGAGCAATTTCTGGTTTTCAAAGCAGCAAGATCATGGTTTTTTAAGCTGAAACACCTTTGATGGAAAATTGCTGAATTTTTTTTTTTTCTCTGTAATTCAAATAAGGAAAAATTGTGGGTTTTTTTCTCCTCTGAAGTATTCTGGTCTTTCAGTGAAAACCTTACTTTGGGATTTGCTCTCTTTCCTACAAATAGGACAGGCAGAGAAGGAGTCTGTGTGTAGAGTTGGAAGACAGAAGAATTTTTCTCTCCCCTTATGAAAATTAGGTTTTGTTTCTCACAAAGTAGATACATTCTCTGAAAAATCTTAATCAAAATAAGCAGTGTTTGGTGTCCTCTAGCAGCTGTCTGTCTGTATTTTTGTTTGTTTAAATTGATGTTGGATTTTAAACACTGACTTAAGAAAGTCAGGTGTTTAAACACTGACTTAAGAAAGTCATGTCCCAGGTGGCCATGTCCTGTACTGACAAATTTTCTCTCCTTAATCAAAGTGTCACTGGAAGCAAAGGAGAAGCCTTGACTTGTTCCTTACTTTGGCAGTGAAAGGGGCTCTTCTGAAGATGAATATGTCAATGTGCACACAAAAACAAGACATCACAGGCAGAGTGAATTTGCTGGCAGGGTGTGGAAGGGAGAGCAGGAGTCTTCAGTCACTTTACAGCTTTCCTATGAGGTGCTTCCATTGGCAGAGAAAAGCGTGAAAGCAGGTTCACACTTCCTACCGAGGTGACCCTCTAATTGAATATCACTGAGAAATGTGTCAGACACAGTGAAAATAATCCTAGTGGGTGCAAAGCCCCTTATACACGCTTCCTTGGGATTGCATTTTCTCCTGTTAGGACTTAGCCATAGGCAGTGCGTTTCACTAAAAGCAATAATGGCCTTCCTGCTGCTGTTTAGAAGCATCTTAGTTTAACATAAATCCCTGTTCCACAGAGCAGAGAGCTGCTCTTTTACCCCGTCTTAGTTCAAATAATGCCTGCAGCCATCCAGTAACAATGAAGGCAGCTTTTGCATGAGAAAGAAGGTCTTTTGACCTCAGAATCCACTCTTCTGCCATTCCAGATTCAGAGAATAAAAGCACCGAGGAGTGGCAAGGTAAACTGGTATCACCTCTGAACAAACAAACTTGTTTCTTCCTCTCGCCTGGGCTCTTTCTCTTAGTTTGAAAATTAACCTGCAGCCTGTCAGCTTCCAACACAGTGTCCTTGTCTGTTGAGAAGACAGTAGCTCTCTAACAGATAAATGACTTGGGAGAGAAAGACATTTTATATGAAGATAGTTGGTACATAAGGTAGAGGATGAATCTTCTTCTCTGTATAGGACACTTCAAAATACCTGCCAAATTATGCTTTCCAAAAAGTAAGTCTTTTGGAATCAGCTTTCTAGGCCCAATCTGCCCAGCAGGTTTTTAAATTGGACACAAAAAGGCAGAGATGAACAAAACGAGGAGAATTGCCTCTTCTCTGTTAATTTCCTCACCAGCTATTAGCTGTTTTCTCACTGACGCCTCCACAAAAAGTGGCAAGAAGGATCAGCATTTCAAGGCTGCTGCCAGCCCCCGAGCTGGGGAGGAGGAGTGCTCTTTCCTCCTCACTCTGCGGAGCTGTTCCATGTTGAGCCCAGTGACTCAGGCCTGAAATGAGGGCAAGATTTAGTCTTCTAAAATAGCACAGAAATTGCGGGGTTAAAAAGGCATTGCTGTATAGCATAGCTGGTGGCATATGGTGCGAATAGTGCATGCAGCATGTTCCGTGCCAGAAAATGATATATACCATGTACTGAAGTCTTTGTGAATCCCATGCTTTGTAGGGGATAATAGAAGGAACAGATACAGAAGAGAGCAAGGAACTAGGATGGTCTCATTTACGTGATGGGCAGTGTTTTTATCTCTTAATTTGCCTGTGGTCTCCCTAATAGTGAATAAAGGACTGAATTAGACGAATGACTTTCTGTTTTTAAATACTGAGTTGCAGAATAAGCCATCCTGTCAAGAGCATGAAAGACATCCTTCCTTAATAAGTTGAGAAGGATCTGCTGGCCCAGATAAATCTGTGCTGTGAGCATGCCTTGTGCTCATTTCAGAATGCATTCCTGAAGTCCTTGAATTCATTAAACCCTAATTAGCAATGAGCATTGATGATAAAAAAAACCTATAATAGGCAGACCAGTGTATATTGAGCTGTGAGGGCACCTCTGGGTCTGTCCTACAATTAGCTTTTAGCCAGTTTGATCTTAAAATAATCCTTCTATTTTCTGTGACATCCTGACCTTGCCTCTTGCTTTAGCATTTGACGTCACAGCCTCCAAAGCCATTGCCTGGAGTTTTGTGGGGGTTATCCTCTGCAATAGATTGTGAGACTACAGTAGGAGTGAAAAGTAAAGTTGGAAACAAACAGCAAATGTAACATTGATACAAAACTGTACTATATTTCTGTTGAGGACAGGCATTTGAGTTACTCCTCATCTGTTAAAAAGCTTTAATGAAAACTGCTGTGAAAACTGTGTATCAATCATACTTTAAGATCATTTCCCACTTAAATGACTAGTATCCTGATGATAGTAATTGATGATACAGCAGAAGAAAATCAGCCAGAAAGACAGAAGAATATCCTCCTGGTCTGGGACTGTTGACTCCAGCCACAAGAGAGTCGCCGTTTTGGTTGGGACCTCTGAAACACACAGTCAGAGTAGCCACTTGAAGCATTTGTGATTTTCGTCAACTACTGAAGGATTTAGGAAATAGCAATAAAGTGCTTTATTTATAAACGAATTTGAAAAATGGAGTCTGTGCCTATGCCTGGCTTTAAGACCTTCCCTTTGAAAATGGTCCAGCATGTAAACCACAGTACATCAGGTGTTCAGAAAAATGAAGTAGCCGTATACTCTACCACCAATCAGCGCAGTTATAAGCTTGCTTGTGCATCTTTCTAAATAATGGTGAAAGTCCTGCTGAGTTTGTGACATGGAATCAGGTTGTCTATGCATATAGTCACTTGCATGTAGAGCAGCTTCAGTTGTTCGTATGCTTATCAGAATAATTTCCTGTAGAAACACTGAAAAGAGTTTTTATTTGTAAGAGCTTTCTGAAAGTACTAAAGTAGTAATTGTTCAGGGATGTCAGTTGGGGGAAAGCTGAAACATGTTTTTGAAAATCCCAGTGTTACTGCATGTAAAAAACTTTGTAAAAATAAAAATATTCCTTGCTACTTCCAGGAGGGGGCTTTAACTATCTGTCCTTTATCGTACATGCTGTATTATTCCACAGGTGTGGGATGTGAAGCAAAAAGCTGTTTAACCAGCAAGTAGACCAGTGTGTGTGATGCTTGTCTGTTGTCTTTGCTTTCCAGAACACTTCTGCAGCAGTTGCAGAGACTTCAAGCCATGGTTGCTGGGAAAGTGTCCCGTTCATGTAAGGCAGCTAGCACACAGACAGGGACCTGTCTTATGGTGAGTTTTGCTAAAGCTGGTAATTGTGGAGGGATGAGAATCTCATTGCACTGCTCAGAGGCACATCCCTTCTTCGACAAAGCCCCTCACCTGCAAATTCTCAGTTTGGAGAACTTCTCTTCATAACTTGACAATTAGTTTTGAGATAGGGGAGACTCCTGGCTGATGAAGATTAATAGTTGTGGGAATGCATTAGGTTCTGGAGAAGAGTGATCCTGTGCTTTTGGTTAGGTGCTGCAGTGATAAAAGAAGCGCTGCTGCTCTGAGTGACCTGTTTTATAATTTCGTACAATATTATAATGCTAGAAATGTCTAGGGTTGTAAAATGAAAACAAGGGTGACTTATGATGCTTGGTTCTTTTGATACCAGTAAAAATAAACATAAGAAAAATTTGATTGTCCAAATGAAAATATGACTAAAGCTGTAAATCTGCCTCTGTCCTATTTCAGTGATAGTAGTCAGGACAAGAAAACTCTTAGAATGAATCTTTCCCCTTTTCTCTCCTGATACTCAGCTGGCAAGTTCCATTTGTACTAATGCTATAAATTAAGGGAAATTATTTTTCTAGTCATGTAGCCTCTCTGTCACTTTTAAGCAGGACTCAGGCCAGTGGCAGGAATAAGCATGGAAATTCCTGACAGTATCTGTAAAACATACATGGTGGCTGTTTCTGCTTTTCAACTTTGGGAGTAAATAAGGCGACAGGCCATAATGGTGGCAGACACTGAAAGCAAACTCCGGTGTTGAAATCTGCCCTTTGAAACACTGAATTGTTATTGTGTATGTACCTTTGCTAACAGACACTGAATGCAGTAATGAAAATAGCCTCAAATTATTTGTTTTGGAAAAATGTCAGATCTGCGTTGTGTTAATTTTTAGTTTTGATGCTCACATGTGGGTCAAGAGGTAGTGCACTTACCTTTTCTGCATACTCCCTTTGCCAGATGGTGGTGCTGTGCTTTGCAGTAGTTTTTGGCAGCTTCTCTCAGAGCTACGGGCCATATCCTTCTGCTACAAAGATGGTGTTGCCCAGGCAGCATTCCTCACCAGAGTCCTACACAGATTCCATTGGTAAGTGACAACTATCCCAGTCTTGCTTCTTTCTTGTTGTGTTTTGACACTTGTTTTCCACTCCCATCTCTAACTACCTCCTCAAGCACCTCTTGCTTTTCTGCTCATTAGTTTGTCATACCTGTGTTTTTCAAAGAAGGATAGTTTGGCGAGCTACACTGGTGGCAGCAGACTTCATAAACATAGGCAAAGCCCACTAGCCTGCTTGGTAATTCTGTTTAAAGCAGTTTTGTTTCTGTTTGTGGAACTGAAGCTAGTAGTCTGTAAAAGGTAGTAGGATTTCTACTTGGTAGCAAATATTTATTCTGTTAAAATGCGCAGCTGATATCAGCTGGCATTCCTCTGCCAGTGTCAGCAAAGAGCATAAGGACTGAGTGGGAAAATCTTAGTATTACATATCCATAATGAACCAGTTGTTTTCAGTATATATTATCAAAACAATTGTTTCATTTTGTTCTTGTTTTGTGAGTAGTTCAGAGCTTTTTGATCCCTACCTGGACCATTGCTGTGGTATCTTTTCTCAGCTGTCAAATTACCAGTTAATCATTATGAAGAGAAGAAAAGAGAATTTGCTACTTTAGTTCTGCTCTGGAATTTTCTGAAATGACCAGATTTTTTCTCTAAGCTGCCTGTTTCTGATCTCTTTTTGCCTCTTGTCTTTATATGCAGTGAGGTCAAGGAGTCTGCTAATTTATGAAGAGCCTCACCAACTGGAGGAGTCATCAAGCCCGATCTCCTTTGCAGATCGCAATGACAGGCAAGCAGATACCTCCAAGTACACAGCACTGTCCCTGGAAGCCATGCCGGGAACACAGCAGGATGATATCATGCAGTTCACAATAGCCAACGAGACGAGGCTAGAGAAATCAGTGCTGCTGGGCCTGCAGCAGCACAGGTGAGTACAGGGTGGTGGGCTGCTTGTCATTTTGGTGTTCAACATCATTGTCATTTGTGCCTGGAGGTCAGCAGTAAGACTAGGGGCTCAGCGAGGCTGGGCACTGTGAAATACGAAGTAAGAGTTTGGTCTCTATCTGGAGACCTTATAGAAAAAAATACTGTTATCTGGAAAAGTGATTGCAGCAGTACTGTAGTAATGCAGCTACCAAACTCAATGCTTCTGCCAGAAACCTAACCCCTGTAAGCCTGTTAGTTGTGCTTACCCACTTTATGCACTTAGCTCTGTGTCTCCTAAAGGAATAAGCTTTTGCTGGTCAGGTAGAAGTGTGAGGCTGTGACTCACTGGGCGTTCTATGAGGTTAGGGTGTGAAGAGTTGAAGCTTCTCACAGCAGTGATCTTTCTAAAGCATTACTGGGGAAAGTTTGCAGGACTGTCTAAAGAGACAGACCTCTGAACTACTTACCACAGAGTTCCTTCATAATTTTTTTTTCTTTTTAGCATAAATTTAAGTTTTTGGGCCTCTGAAAAGGCAGAGATTTACTGATTTAAGTATTTGTGTGCAGTTTTCTTTCCACTGTACACTTTCTTATCCTGCCACTGTCCTGTTGGCCTTGGCCTCTGTGAACAAGCAGTAGCAAGCACACCAAAGAGTGAAGGATTTTGTTTCAAGGTATGCTATTCTGAGGGCTAGGATGAGCCATATCACCTCAAGCATAACTTCTGAGTACTTGTGTCAAAGTTATACCTAGAGCCAGAAAGGTGGCTAATTCAGTGTGTTAATATACTCCAACTGACAAGTACCTGGTAAATACTAGGTGCTTTTTTAGCATTCACCAATTCAGGCAGGATATGTGCTTTTAAAAATCAGTGTTAATGCTAACTTTGGTTGTTTTGGTTTTTTGTTCCCTGCAGAGTCAACTCTGAACTAGAAGGAAATGAAACACTGAAGATAATTGAAATAGATAGAAGAGTCAATGCCACCGCTTAAAAATAAAAAAGGCCTTTTTTCTTGACTTCCCTCTTTCCCACATGTTTTCAACCAAAGTTCCCCTGACTTGTCATCTTTGTGAACCAAAGCACAAAAGAGAGGGAGTTCAACTTCTGCATTGACTGGTGAGGCTGTGACTGCAGATGGGATCTCTTGTCTTTGTAACTCCCTTTCTCACTTCACACACAGTCCCTGTATTTGCTTTTATTCCTTTCCTGTCTAACACTGCAAGGGCAGGATTGAATTATGATGGCAGATGATGCCAGCAGTGTGCTGGTAACTGGTGGGTGTGTGCATGTGTGCGTGCACACATCCTAATCTGAGCACAAAGACATTCTTTAGAAGAGTGAAATATGCAAACCCGATGGAAGCATGTGGGTGATAGGTTTTATGGGAGAAGGTAATTGAGAGAAAGAGGAGCATGATGCTGCTCAGAATCTAGCCACAGCTCCATGCCTACTGGTCTACAGCACTTGAGCCTTTTATGGGGATTGAGAAGCATGTACGTAGCCTGCTTCCGAAGGGACAAGGAAGGTCCCTGATACTGGGGATGGGCAGTGATACTGCTGAATTGTCCTCCCCTAGCTCTTCCTCTTCTCTCCTTCAGCTTCTTTATTATTTAGTGGAGTGATCTGGATCAAAAGCAGTCTTGGTAGGTTTCCTTATTGCTTCCGCCCTTACAGAATTTAAGCAAAGATCAGTTACTGTCTTGTCACACTTTGCGTGGGAGAATTACACTATTTTAACTAAATCTGTTTAGAAAGCAGGTTTTGTTAAATTTATGCAATGTTTTGGGTGGATGTCCTTTAGTCTGCTTAAGGATAATCTGTTTATCTTAAATCAGTTCCTTCCCAACGAACTAAATCAATGTAAGGCTTAAACCAGAAGTGCCTCCTGAGAGGACCGTATGGGTTTAATTTATTGGCTTCTAAATATGTTGATGGGATTTCTTATGTAGACCTGGTCTCAGATCGTCCTGTGTTTCCTTTCCTTGCCATCTTCCTGTTACTGTTGTAAATAGTATTTATTAGCTTTGCAAGATTTTGTTCAGGCAGTTGCAATGAAGAGAACTGAGCTTCCCTAACCCTGCAAGTGGTCTGGGCAAACTGAAATTGGACACACAAGTATCACTGAACACCCATTCCCTCCCCTCACACTTGGGTTGCCCTGTAATAAAGCTGTGTCTCTTATCTCCTTCTCCAGAGATGTGATCTTAGACCAGTTGCTTAGCCGAAAAGATAGGGGTACAGGTAGCCCCAGCTAGGCACAGTTGAGGCCTGGATGTGGTAGATAATGTATCAACTGTATACCAAGACAGTCTTTGATCTGAGGAGTTGAGTGTTAGGCAAGAGACAAGACAAAAGAGGGATGAGGGGGCACTGGTCCAAGTTCAGTGAAAATACCAAGAGCAGTATTCAGATCCATCCTGGTCCAGTACTCTTCCTGCTTTCTTTCTTCCTTGTCCCATGTAGCTGTTGCCTTTAAGGGCTCTTCCTCTCTCAGTTTGTGGTCATGTCTTTGCCCAAGCTGCGCGTCTTGCAATTCACCCTTGCAGTGGTACAGTTGAACCTACCCCAAGATTTGAGCAGGGTTTTATCTGGTTACTACAGAAGGGCACTCAGACTCCACTGAGGATGGATTTAATATGAAAAGCCTAATTCAGCAGGCGAGTGTAGCTACTTGACATTTTACCAGAAGAAGCCAATTAAAAAAAAAAATGAATTTTGAAGCTCTTTTATTTTTTTTCCTAATGATAAATAAGGGAAGAACTAACCTAGCCTTACAAGTAATTTTTTACCATGTACAGTAGATATCTCCTGCATGTATTCTATTTTGTATAATACTAGATTTGTATTTTATTACAGCAGCTGCCATACCAGCTCCTTTCTTGTTCTTCATTTTCCTTAGACTTTCTTCCCTTAGTGTCCTATTTGCTAAACTCAAAACTCAGCGAAATGAATGGAAAGAATTTGCAGGGGGCTGTGGAACAGTCTCCATTGTGCTGTTTTAAGAGGGTGTTTCAGATTAGTGACAGTGAAACATGTGCCTGACTCCATGAGCTAGTAATGAGTTTTGATGTACAGATGTGCTTTCTAGGTAATGCCCTATTCTTCTATGCAAGTGCCTTTTGATTATTTTACCTTTAGTGGCAATTAGAGGAGAAATGTGGTTGTAGTCTTATTTTGCAAGTGTTTTCTTCTTGGCATGGGTGAGTCTCCTCCCTGAAGCCTCTTTCCCTTCACAGTGATCCCAATGGGTCCTCTGAATCATTCCAGTATGCACCAACAATTTTTTGTACGATTTTTTCCAGTGATTTGAGGCTTAGAATCATAGAATGGTTTGGGTTGGAAGTGACCTTAAAGCTCATCCAGTTCCAACCCTCTGCCGCAGACAGGAACACCTTCCACTAGAGCAGGTTGCTCAAAGTACTGTTCAACCTGACTTCACATAAATATTGAACACTGATGGCTGCCACAAGGGATGGCTGCATTGCATAGCCACATGAGGTCAGCAAAGTGGCAGGAGAAAGCTGGGACTGACCCTTCCATTGCTGTATGGCTGGTCAGCATAAGTGGGCAAGGTCATAGCTTAGAAAATTCTTTAAACGGTCTTTTTTTATTTTTCTTCAGAGCACCCATGGTTTGCCATCTCCGAGGGCAACTGAATGGTTAAGTCTTCTGCAAAAGAGGTCCCAAGTTGTCAAGCACAACACTGCTCTTGCTAGTCTTGTTGTTTGCTCTTTGTATAAGTAGGAGGCTGCTCTGAGCTCATGCCCACTATCAGTTAAATGTATCACCTCCCATTCCAGATACAGCTGACTTCGCTGTGTTAAAACTAAAGCTGAATTATTTTTCCATACTTAAGGAACAGATGATTCTGCAAAGCCCAAACAACCCCTTCTCTCCAAAACCTACTGCATTAGTCACCATTAAATCTTTGCCCTTTTGTTTGCTTAATTTGGGCATGTCAATTCAAATCTCATTGGGAGATAGTCATGTTTTCATCTGGAGTATTTTAAGCTGGCCACGGTCTGGGTCAGGCCTCTGAACTAACTCATCCAAGCCAGTATGGCTGTACCAATTTTTTTTTACCTATTTGATAATCTAATTCTATAATCTTAATTTTGTTATCCTCTAAGTTATTTTTAGGTACTCATTTGGGCAATCTCTTAACCTAGCACACACATTGGGGATTTATTATATTAAATATGACTTCTTTATAATAAGGAAAATGTTCACTTTACTTTGGTATGTTTGTAATCATTTTTCTTCAGGGGCCTTAATAGAAGAGGTTCCTCTGCTGTATACTAGGAGCCAAAGAAACTTCTGTCATCACCTACCCACAGGCTGTTACCTGACAAGGACCTTCCTGTTTCCAGAGGTAGTTGATGCCCGTATTAAGTTCTTAGCAGGGGAACAGAGAAGGCAGGACTTGTGCAATCGCACTGCCAGCCTCAGCAGTCCAGGGGTGATCCAAGTGAGAGTGTTGGCACGCTACAAACAACACGGAGAGGTAGATGTATGTGCTCTGTGTTAAGGGCATAGAGAAGGAGTAGTAAGGTGTATTCAGGGAGGATGCTGGTACGTCCTTTTAATTAGCTCATCTATATTGAAGTCTTAGGCTTCTGCCAGTATACTTTTTCCAGTGATCAGTGACTTGGTGCTGTAGAATAATGTGTGTGCATAGACAGGGTAGGCAAAGGGCTTATGTGCTGTTTAATTTTTGTTTCCAGTAGAGGACTTTTAACTGATCCTTAGAGTCTTTGGCCGTAACATTATGCTGCTTATCAGCACAATTTTACACACAAAAGTAAACTTACTTTTGGCCTACAGCTTTAAAGTATGTCTGGATCTGTTGGGTCTTTGCTTCTAGGAGGATAAACTATGATAGAATGTAGGGCATTATTTTTATATATACATATATGTATGTAAAAAGTATGCAGTGGAGGGCATGTGACAGTTCTAACCTTGTTACCAGTGTGTAGATAATGTTGTGGCTTTTTTTTCCCCAGGCTATTTATAGTTCTTTGCTGCGTTTCTCTTATTTTATCTGTACCATTCAATATTTTTCAGCAGCACAGACTAATAATGGATTAGGCTGAGGTTCTTAGGCCAGATCCCAGCTGATACAACGCAGCACGCTTCTACTTATCGCTTTTGGAGGCTGCAGGTCTGATTTATACTGTCAGGGGACCTCTTCCATATCTCTCTCTATAACAATATAAAATGTATTCTTAATTTTTTAATGTAGGGCTGAAAATGAATCTGCCAAAGAAACCAGCCCACCTCTCCACTCCTATCCCCCAAAACTATTGGTGGTGAATTCTGTCTAGACACATTTAGAATGTAGGTCAAATAAATGAATGATACTAATTGCTACGCTGGGAGGGATTTCCACTGAGTATTTGGGCTCTAGATTCTAGTTAATGCCAAGAGGCCATTGTACAAACCCCACGCAGCTGAGAACAGAAGTATACAGAGTATTTTTGTACTCCTGGTGACTAAAATATTTCTTTCTCAAGTCACTAATTAGGAAAGGAACATTTTGTATTCTGAAGGTGAAATGGTAGGTCAGTACTTTGTAACTACAAAAGTTACACTAGCCTATTTAAGTAGTGTAGTGCTATGATGGTTTGCTGCTTTATGCTATCGTGTTAGGGATAAACAGCTTTGGGGATTTCAAAGATGAATGAACCAGCTTATGTGTTAAGGCCTTTACAAATAAGAGACAATGGACTCAATTCAATCAATGGACCAGGATATTGTCACTTTCTCATGGCCAATAGAGTGATAGTGGTTGTTCAGGGATATATTGAAGGTGTGATCCATGTTAGCACTACATTGCTTAGGTGATCAGCATTCCTTGGAGACTTCAGGACAGAAAATGAAGTTGCCATTTGTTTTTGTGGTTTTCATGTCAGGCCTTTCTCTTGCTCTACAAAGGTATACTTGTGAATTGACTTCCTATGTGGAAAAGAGTGCATCTTGCAGGAAGCTTTCATTTGTGATGCTGAAATGGAGTTTGGATATTCTTTATTAGCAGTAGTCTCTTCTCTGCCCTAAAGCCCATCTCCATACTCTTTCTGCCAAGAGTTGGAACTGAATAAGTGAAAACAAAATATGAGAAAGCTGAATTTGTAGACCTCTTACAGAAAAGATGAAAGAAATGGCAGGTGAAGGGACACTCGGCATCCCAGGGAAACCTTCTAGTTCTTTTTTCCTTAAATCAGCAATGATAATCTTTTTCATTAGTTCCCCTCTTGTTTTAGCTTTGCTCTTCCCCTTGCTCTTTAATACTATGCAGTCCTGTTTATGCATTTTTGACATTTGGTGGTATATGCCATTTTCCCTTACAGCAGGTAAAAATGTTATTGAACTTTAGCAGCCCATAATTAAAGGAGAGAGGGGGAAGCAGAGGCAGGTAATCAATTTCTTTTAACAGAACTCTGCTTGTATCTGACTTTGCCATATCATATTTTAATTCAGTGGTGCTGATGTAACAGCATCTTGCTTTCTTCATTTGTACAGCTAGCAAGAATGAGCGCGCGCATGTGTGTGTCTGTGCACGTGTGCATGGTGAGTAGTTAAAAACAAAAATAAAAACACAAGAGTTGTTTTCTTAATGTAGTAAGTGTTGCAAAATAAAGGCATCTACCTGAATACACGGGGCACGTTCCACCTGGTGCAACAGAAAGTCCAGGCGTTTCTCTCTGAGATCTGTTCACATTCCACATCACCCAGCACTCATAAAACTGTCCTGTGAATTGCTGTCTGAAGTCTGTCATATTAGCAGTTGTTGAGTGAAAATTGTGTTGTTTGTGTGTGTGCATAGACTGTGTGGCCTATCTGTAGGACTGCTCTGGCTTGGTACAAAAGAACAATTCCTTTCAGCTTTATTGTGTTTTCCAGTGTAATTTTTGTTCTGCAGAATTGTAGCTTTCAATGTTTGGAGTTTTTTTTAACAGTGTAAGTTAGCCTTAAATGTGGCCACTGAGAGCTGACACCTCAAGGAACACAATTTGTTGAACTGGTTGTCTGGGAGAGGACTTGAAGATCTCCCTTTCCCAAAGGTTCTACTGCCTTATCTGCCCCACAGGCCCAGTAGGATGCCAGTGAGGGAAGCAGTTTGCTCTCAGAGAGCCACACTGTGATGTAAGTACATCATCATACATCACAGTTTCCCTGAGATGCATTGGGTCTTCCACAGGTAAATTATCTGGTGTTAGCTTCTTAAGGAGAAATACATATCCAGAGCTCAAGCCATTGCCTTGGTCCATGCAAACCAATACCTTGTGGTACCCTTAAGGCATTTCAGCTGATCTTTCACTTTCCCTCTGTTCATGAGGATGCAGTATGGGTTTGTGCAAGCATTTAAAACTATTTAAATGAAAAGGAGAGTGATACTAGTGCAAAAGCACCACCTATACTCCCTGGTAAACTGTATTGGACCTTTTTCTGACTGCAGATCTCTCTGTTCTTTTGCCATAAGTCTATTTAGCTCTGAGAACTTGTGTTCAATGGCCTCCCTATTTTTGTACAAGTGCTGTCATCTGGATACAGTCCTACCTGGTTGTTCACACTGCAAACATGTCCATTGGGTGGAAAGAAATTGATGGTTTTCCTTTTTAAATCATCAGCTTGATTCTACAAGAGAACAGACTACCTGCTTTTGTAGCCTAAACATGTATGTAGCGAAGTATGTTATGCTTTTCATTTCTTGCAAATAAATATTTTCTGTAGAAAAAGCAAGTACAGCTTGTTTGCTTTCCTGATGGTTGCAAAAGATCCGGTCCCTTGGCTTTCCCAAGTAAGATGCTGTGGACAATATGTCCGTCTTCAGCATGACAGAGCTCTGGTAATTTAGCACATTGCTAGACAAGGTTAAAAGCAGTTGTGTAGGTTTTTACTGAAGCTGGCTGCCCCTTCCCTTTTTTGGGATTAGCTGCGAATCATACTTGTCAATGATGTGTGGAAATTAGGTGGAGGCTGATGGCATTTAATAATGATAATGGCACTTGGGCGCAACTGTGTGATACATCCCCATTAATACTAAATTCTCTCCTTGTGCAAGTGGCATCCAGGAAGGCTGAGGCTCAGGAGGCACTACCTTCAGCCTAGTCATAGCAGTCTGCTAGAGCTGGCTGGAATTTTATTCATAGGGGTCAAATAGCCCTCTGGAAGGCAAGGTCTTTATCTGCCCTTACTTTACACAGGACCGCTAATTGCTTAATCTAAAGTGAAGTCTTACAATTGCTCTTTCTGCTTTGGCTTTTATGGTTTGGGTCCTCTGCTGGCCTTGCATCCTCCTCTTACCCTGACTCACACCCGCGATAGCTCAGGAGCTTTCTGCAGCAATCCGGAAGCCGTTGTTTTGCCTGTGTGAATGGTGGACACCATGCCCCACTGCCCAGAAGCAGCATCCAGCCAGGGGACAAAGCTGACCTTTGCTACTTTGAGTAGACATGGAAAATACCTAATTTCTTCCAGTCTGGGGACTCTGTGTGTTTGCTGGCCACCCAGAGAACTTGCCGATGGATGGTCTAATGCGGATGTGAAAATTACCCTGTGCGGAGCTGGCTTCACGTATGATGTAGTCATTTGTGTTATGCCAGTTTTCTACTAGGAAAGAGACCTCATCTGTGAGTACCATGCATCCATAAAATAGCAACTAAGAGCTTATTCTCCACAGGAGATACTGGCAGTGGGAAAATAGTTCCAGCTTTACTGGGCTGAAAATGGGGACATCACAGATTGCTTTGGTGCCTCCTTTCGAAGGCTTCTTTAGAGGCTGGGGAAGGCAGTGGCCATGAAAATTGGAATGCTTTGGCTTGCTCTAAATTTGTGCACAAATCCAATTTCCAGAAATGTCTCAGTTTGGGGCTAAAAAGGTTAAAGTAGCGAAAGAAAATGACAGTGAAGACAAAAAAGCAAGCTCATCTCTGCTGAGCTATACTCTGGTGCTTTTAACCCGAGGACGGGCTTTACTGCCTGCCGCCATTCACTGTCACAAGAAAAGAAAATGGGGAGGAGAGGCTTGTCTTTGGTTTATCCAGTCATTTTGGTTTGTTCTACCGCAAACACAGCCTCCATGCGGTGCTGTAGCAGAGCAGCTCTCCCAGGCACAGCCTCGTTCCAGCACCAGGACATACTATCTGTCCCTCCACTGTGGTCACAGCAGATGATGAAGCAGCTCTTTCTCACAAAACTTGGCTTCTGTACCAGAATGAAGAAGGTGTGTGGTGCTTTCTCTTGGAAGGTGGGGGGAGGAGGGTTTTGCTTTGTCCTTGAAGTTCTGCATCCTGCTCCTTTTCTCTCATTTCAGATGTTGTAGCAGCTGCTGTCTTCTTTGCTGCTGCTGGGTGCCCCTTGTTGCTTTTTGAACAGGCAATTTCTCTTGCCAGAACTATTGATCTGGGCACTTGTTAGCAGCACCAAGCCATACATAACATTTTTTAGAGGAAAATCGTTAGATCGTGACTGATTGGAGCAGTTACCCTCAGCTTAGTTTTAGCTGAGCTTAGTTCCTCCAAGCATACCAAACACTGACTGGTGATTAACGATTGGTTAAGAATCTCCCTGGGTCTCAGAATTACCTTTAAAGCATCACACAACAAGAGATGCTGTAGGGAGTCTGTGATTAAAAAAGAAACCCACATACAATGGAGAAATGCTGGGTGATGAGCTGTCAGCCTAGCTACCTATCACCCTCCAGTACACGCTGTTCTTTGAAGAGTGTGTTACTGTTTGAATTCAAGCCTGAATTATGATAATCAGGCTGATTCCCATTGCATGGCAGGAGGAAGGGAGTCCGAATGGAGCTTGCAATGCCTCTCACTGTGTGGTTTGGGTAGTAAGTCTTCACACTCTGCTGTTAGCTCTTGCTCATACCTATTTTACAGCAGCGCAGACTTTGCCACCCCTGCAGGTATTTTGTGGTAGATTCATTACTAGTGCTCCCTTTCCTGGCTTATTTGCTTTGGGGTTTTTTTTAGAAACATGGACCTCATTAGCTTGGAGTTTAGAAGCAGTGAGCAAAAGCTTGCACCTTTGCCAGAAAGAAAATAACTCTGTAGGAGCTGTGTCCTGTAGAGTATGAGCACTGAATAGAGAGCAAGGAAATGAGCTTCTGGGTCTAGTCCTGCTTGTGGTGTGCTGGTGAATTTGGCTGACCCTTCTCCATGCTTCATATCATTGGTCTGCAAAATGGGGCCAGCAGTGGCTTCCTCCTCTCTATAAAGCACACTGAGAACAACCAAAGCAAGGTGATCCAGAGGAGGTAACAATTAGAAATGAAAGCATGTTTCAGTCTGTGTGGAATGAGTAACGCCTGTGTGTCTTGTGTCCCCCCAGTTTATGCTTCAAAAAGTTGAAGTGACTGATTTGATTTCTCATTTTCTTGGTGCTGTCTCTTGTGGGCTTCAAATGGTCCACAGAGAAGCCAGGAATGACTTTTTAGCTTTTTATTATCAAATTAATCTTCAGCTGTATTTACACGAGTTCTATACATTGCTATTAAATTACTTTTTTTGTGTATTGCCAGTAAGCAGAAAATTGCAAGTTCTGGCCCTTATCTTTGCTGTGATACAGCTGAGAGAAGATAACCACTGTAGGGTATGTCCATGTCTGTTGGGTGTCTCACTTCCACTATCTAATGAGAACCATCAGGTTCTGGTTACCCCTTCTTTTTTTAAACCCATTTGGTGAAACCTGGGTTTGATCCATGGTATTTGTAATGGGGCAGCACCCAGACACTTCCAAGTGAGGATCAGGCTATTATTGTCACCTCCACCTGGCAACAGGAATCGGGATATATTTCTAGCTATGGCAGCCTACGTGCAGAAAGGGGATCAATGCTGAGAAATAGCTGGAAAATGGTTAAAAAGTAATAAATAGAATGTAGCAGAAAGGAGTAACTTGCCAGAGAGCTAATTGGAGCCAGCTCTGGCAGAGCTGCAGGATCAAGTGGCTCTTAGGTGTCTCTGCCCAATGGAGTGATCTGCTGAGCTGAGGGTGTTAAGCCTCAGCATCCCTCAGTTCCATGATGGATAAGCCATGCTCTACTTGAACTTCAAATGCTGACCAAAAGTGAAGGTTTTTATGGGCATATCCATTAGTACTGAATGTGGGAGGGAAGCTGGCTGCTTGGTCAGTCATGTTTTAAAAATAAATAAATAAATAAAATGAGGGGATGCATACACACATGTATGTGTAAAAATATATGTGGTTTTCCTGGAAGGTGGATGTTGAAGGTTGTCCTGAGGATGAAGTTTGTATGACCTTAAGGAGTATGGAGCATTTAAAGCAGATTGACTTCTCACTGGCTAGCCTGGCGCACTGAACAAGTAAGATTGCCTCACCCTTTACTTCCCCACTCCCCTTTTTCATATATCCATCTCTTTCTCATTAGGAATAGGATTTTAAATCCTTCCCACTCTGAATAGAGCTTAGCTCAATGCACAAAGCCTGTGCACTCTGAAGTGTGCATTAACAGGCACATGGGTTATGGAATAAACCTCCTTCCCCTGGCTTTACTCTTCAAGGCTGAATTCCCTCCTCTCTCTGCATTTCCTCTCTCATTCCCATCCTCCATCCTGCTATTTGAGGCATGTGAGAAGTTTCCACCCAGGAAGAAGAGCTCCTTAGCTGCTGAAGCTTGTCAGCTGTCCCAGATGAGCAGGAGAGTCATGGCAGAGTGATGCAAGATGCTCCTCTTAACCCTACAGCCCAGCCCTTGGCTGAGCTGCCAGCTTAAGAAATTAAATCCTTGCTGTGGGAATTAATGTTTTTGCCAGTATGATGATCCCAGATACTGGCAAAACCTGCTAAAAATCTATTTTTGTGCTCAACCTTTCCCTCCTGATGCAGCAGAATGCCTGCAGCCACATCTTGGAGCAAACATGATGCTCTGAGGAAGTTTTTGCTGTTGCTGCCTTTCTCAAGCCACAGAAATTGACAGTTATGCCCCAGGTGTAATTGTGTAAGCAAGGCTTTCCTCCACGAGCTTCAGATTCTCTCATAATTGCTCATATTTAGGAAAAGGCATAGGAAGTCAATTTAGCACTTCATGTTGCAAATGAGTCATGCAAATTGCAGCAGACAGAGGAGTAACAGGTAATCCCTGAGCACAGGGTAAATGTGGTTATGTGGGCAAAATAGTCGCTGACAGGCAGGAGCTACAATGGAGCTCATGCCAGAGGAGGAGGAGGATGTGGCTCAGTGGCATGGATGTTTGCTGGAGGTGGGGGGGTGTAGGAAATTCTGATTAGTTGTTAGGCTTTGCTCCAGATGCTCTGGGGGAGGTGGAGTGATTAGCTGGGGCACAGGCCACAGAGCTGCTCTCATGCAGAGCAAAGGCTAAAAAGAATAAAGCTGTGAGGTGGCGCAGTGTTCTGCTGTCCAAGTGAAAAATTAATTCGTAATTAAGGCATTTTGTTGCACATGCCACTGGCATCACAGCAGCAGACTGTAGCGCTTTCCCCAGCAACAAAACCTTGACATATTTGATGAGAGAGGGGCTCATGGCACTGCTCCTTGTCCTTGAAGGTGGCTGTAGGGCTAGGTCTGAAATGGTCTTCAACAGTTCTGCCTCAAGATGGTTTAGTTTCCTTCTGCAAAAATTACTTGTCACATGCTCTTAAATTGGATGTTTTCATCATCAACACTGGCTGCTAATTTCTCGGGAAGTTCCCCTGGAGACTTTCCAGCTGAGGTCCCAGCTTTCCATGGCAAAAGTATTGATGGTTCCAGTGGAGCTCTGTGCTAGTTTGCAGATCTCTCTGCTGGCAGTTCAGAGCAGGATCCAGATCTTTTTACGGTTCTATGTAAGAGCTTTAGTTTTGCTTCTAATAAGTGATGTGTTACATTGCTTAATTATGCTTTCGTCTGTGTGCTTCATTAGTGACTAAAAGTATTCTAGGGTTTGGACGAGAACATTTATACACATATTGGTGGAAGCACATGTGCATGTAGGTAACATATGCATCATTTATGCATCAGGGAAGAATATGAATTTGAAAGTTGGTTAAAACTTCAAATGCTTAAACTGTAGCAAAAAGATTCACTTTTTATCACCCTTCCCTACTGCCGACAAGGGACAGGAAAATGGCTGGTTTGGAGAGCCTGCTGTTACGGAAATTGAGGCAAAAGATGCATACACAGCACGTTCTAAGTATGGAGAAGCTGAATCTTTGCTAGGGTTGGAGAAGGAGCAAGAACCATAGAAAGGTTTGGGTTGGAAGGGACCTTAAATACCACCCAGTTCCAACCCTCTGCCATGGGCAGGGACACCTTCCAGTAGACCAGGTTGCTCCAAGCCCTATCCGACCTGGCCTTGAGCACTTCTATGGATGGGGCATAAAGAAGCTATTGACTGTCCTAGGTCTGACTGATGCCCAAGATTTTGCAACGTTTGCCTACTGGTGGATATGGGCAGCTGAAAAATGCTGTTGCCTGTTTGACTTCTGGTCATGCCGTGGGCTGCACTGTGGCACAAGAACCATGAAGGAGGGGCAGGGCCACTTGGGAAATAACCTGTGGAGACAGGGAAGTTCTGAAATCTGTTTCTGTGGGGTTTGTTTTCTCTGTAGAATGTCATTGCTCAACCTTCTCCTATATTATTTTTTCTTATATCCTTCTATTTTGGATCACATTTCCTTGGAGACGTTTTGGAAATATGGACTAGAAAAGTAAAAATCAAGAAAATACAGCATAATTCCTGCTATGATTGATGTATAGTCCCAAACCTTGACCTTTTCTGCACCTTTTAATCTTACTGTCACTGTCAATTTGTGCTTAAGTAGCCCCGTGCTGATGCTTCCCTGGCAAGTTTTCCTTGGTCAACGAACAAAAGGGAGAAGTGGGGAGTAAGTTGGGAGGACAATTTATTTCATTGAAGGGCACCGTGGTGCCTTTGTCGAAACGCATCTCCCGGGAGTCAGCTGCTTTGATTCAGAGCGCACCAAGCTGAGATAGCCTGGGAAGGACATGAGAAGCTGCCAACGCGCTATCAAGCCAAGGCTGCAGGAAGTGCAGGGCGCCTCTGGGTGCTTTGGGGCACCTGAGCCCGCTTTCAGCGGTGTTTTAACCGTGAAGAGAGGGGGGACGGGGCGCATCCGACGCCAGGGTCTCCCCGGGCAGCGCCGCGGTCCCCGTGCCGCGGAGGGGAGGGGGGCGTGGCTTAGGGGGGCGTGGCTACGATACGGAGCGGCGATTGGCTGTCGGGCGGCGTGGCGTGGCAGGGGGCGGGGCCTGCTGGGAGTTTCCCACAATGCCCCGCTGCAGTGCGGCCGCCGATGGATGCTGCGCGGCCGCGCTGCCATTTGCAGCCGCCGCTGCTCGCAGCGCGCCCCGTGGCCCCGGGAGCGCCGGATCCCCGGCCGCCGCCCCTCAGCGCCTGCAGCCGCCGGCTGCAGCCCGCCTGCCCCCTCCTCCTGCTCGGCCCCACTGCCCCACCGCAATGAACCCCCCCGCCGCAGCCGGCGGGGAGGAGACCGGGGCGGTGGGTGGCGGCGGCTGCCGGGGGGCAGAGGGTGGTGGGGACACGGCGGGTGCCGCCGGGGTCCCGGAGGAGCCGGGGCTGTCGGCAGCGGATGAGTCGCTAGAGGAGAAGCTGCGGAGCCTCACCTTCAGGAAGCAGGTGTCCTACAGGTGGGCGCCGGACGGGCGGGACCGACTCTGGGAACCTTGGGGGCACCTCTAGGGCACGGGATGCCTGCGGGTAGGGAGGCGGCAGGCCGGGTCCGGCGGCGGAGCGGCCGGGCAGCGGTGTGAGGACGGTACCCTGGAGGTTGGTCGAGCTTTTATCTTCATCCCAAACCCTCAAAAAGCCCCTCAGATGGGCATTCCGTTATGCCGGTGACCTGATCCCCAGCCCCGCCGCTGCTGTCAGGTTTGCGGTCCTCCTCCGGCGCGGCAGAGTCAGGAGAGGTGGGGAGGGGGACGGTGTACGTGGGTGAACTTCAGAGTTACTCGGAGTCAGGGATCTTTTCTGGCTGCCAGGGCAGTAGGTTTGTCTTTACGCTTTGCCCTTTCAATAAAGCACCGGAGCCCGTGTTCCCGGCGCCTCCAAACGCTCGCAAAAGGCATTGGAAAAACCTTACTGGTGGCATCGGTGCTCCCTAAGGGGGTTTCTCTGTTGGAGGCTCCCCGGAACGCCGGTCTCCCCTTCTTGCCCTCTCCCCACCCGTGCCGACAGCCGTTGCATAAGCCCCAGCGGTTGAGAAGATGAGTGTGCTGCTATGTCCAGCATCCCCAAGCGTGGCTGAGGCCGAGGGCAGGCGGACACCAGGCTGCCACATGACACATTGTAGCCAGAGCAGGGTGTTACTTTCGTAGCTAGCTTCTTGGATTTTTATGGCTGTTCACTTACCCCATATCTCTGACGTCAAATAAACGGATTTCTTCCTTCTG
Source organism: Psittacus erithacus (assembly GCA_009867235.2). NCBI lineage: Eukaryota > Metazoa > Chordata > Aves > Psittaciformes > Psittacidae > Psittacus > Psittacus erithacus. The sequence goes on along the minus strand of WYDI02026803.1, from coordinate 78,678 downwards.
TCACTGCACCTGCATGAGGGGGCTGTTGGTGGGGCTTCTTGGTTACCACCTAGGATCTGCTAATGGTCAGCAACTGCTGCAAGTAATTGCTGCCTGAGAAGCTTCATGCCACAAAGTTAGTTTTGCCTAATTTCGGCTGCTTTCTGGCTGCAAAACCACGGTGGAGGCAGCACACCATCAGGAACTAGTAGTCTAGAGTGCTTAGGGATAAGCCCTCTTAATTGGGAGGATGGCAAACACAGAGCTGCTACTTATTCTGTCTCTACAAGGAAAGGATGCCTGCAGCTCTTGGTAAATTTGCTGAAGAATCTCCTCTAACATGGAGGTACTTCTATTTAATGTGCTGTCCACGTACGTGCGAGATAGCTTAGTAATGGTTTGGGTCTTTGCACATGGAAGGGCATAAAAATGATGTAATTAAAGCACTCTTCATAGTTTTCTATAATACTTCATGCATGTGGAGAGACTTCCACACAAGGGCTGAAGGTCTTGGTGGTGAGTGTGAAGTTTGGGAGGATTCATAAGAAGGTGACTGATGTGAGGAAAAAAAAACTTACTGGACAACTAAAGAGCATTCCACCAGTCATCTCCCTTTAGTTCTGCATCTCCACCCAGATAGTTTTCCTAGCATATGACATTTAGGAGCAAGTTGTCTGCTCTAGGTAGGGGCAGATTCTGTAGGTAGGCTGTGAAGAGGCTGCTAATGAGGCAGGATTCCTAATGTGTCTGCCCTTGGTACAGAAGGCATAGAGTTAACAATAAATCTTGGAGGAGCTCTATTCAGGCTCTGTGTTTGTTTGCTTTTAAAAATTCTGTTAATTTTGACATCTTCCCCCCTTTTTTATCTTTTTATTTTATTTTATTTTTATTTTTTTTTGGGGGGGGAGGGGGCGAGAAGATGTTAAAATCTGTTTATAATGTCCTGCTCTCTAGATCATCTAGAAGTGTGTTAAAGACATCTTGAAATTTTCTGCATGGTCGCTGTAAGGGTTTCGTAATACAAGCTTTGTGGGAGGAAATCTAGGGGCTTTTTTCTCTTCTTTCTTTTGCCTCTCCTCAGTGTAGGCAAGCGTACAAGTCCTGAACCTTCAGATATAAAAGCTTTTCCTAAGCATCTCTTAATGTCTATTACTCATTCTACTTGACTTGGGATATGTGTGAGAAAGTACGTTTCTTTGCATCCTTGGATTTCCACACCTTTTCATTTGGAGCTGGTTTCCTACAAATAATGTGCACTTTCCTTTATCTGTAGTGAGAACAATGTGAGTAGATAGAAGAATAGAATACTTTCACAAAGGACCTCCGCTGAGCTCTCCACACCCTGCAACCCCCAGGCTCCTTAAATTGCTACCATTTCTCTCAGTAAATTGTGATGCTGAAACACATTTGTAAATGTAAATGGCTATATTATATACAGGAAAATCTACTTATGTCTGTGCTTGGACTTCTTCATCCACTGGTACAATAGAAATCATTCAAGGCTTCATACAGGCTTCCTAACAGATCATTTAGGATTCTCTGTGCAGGTGCATTACATTGAAATACACCCCTATATCCTTACTTATACATGCAGAAAAAAACCCCTACCAGTTGGAACTTGCTTAAAATAATAAAGCTTCATAAAAATGAGAGTTGCAAAATCTGTTGGTGGGAACTGATGGAATGAAACAGGTGGCTGAATGAGAGGTCATGGTATTATAACAGAGGAAAAAAGGAAGAAGAAAAAGGTTTCCTGTACCAATTTTATGTTAATCATTCACTATTACGAAACTGCTGTTTACCTGAGACTGGCTCGGAGTGTTATCTCTCTCCCCCCTTCTTTTTATTGTTGCTAAACAGCAACTGCTTTCATTGTAATGCCAATCTATTTGGCTAATGGTGTAGCTGTTGCATACAAATAACTTGTTAGTTTCTCTAGCATTGTACCAAAACCATGAGTAGCGTAGTCTGGAAAATAATGATTTATACTGATGCAGTCAGTCATTGGCTTACAATGTGGAAACTGCTGTATTAAATATGTAATGATTTTGTGCAGTAAATACCAATATAGTCATGTTTGTCTCCATATCGAACCATCAGGTGGAAAAACTTGCTTTAAATAACACAGGTGTGTCTCATAGAGAGCTCAGAAACTCACTTGACCTTGCCATGTTCCCAGGCATCTCCACCATGCACCTGACATCCACAAAGCTCGTTGTCTGCATCAAAAGCTCCTCATTCCTTTAGGAGTAGATGTTTGCTTGCCGTTTTCTTTCTAGTAATATGCTGTAATTACGAATACATACACAGTGGGGATATGCCACTTATCTGTGCTTGTGAGTGAGCTAATGGGTTCAAAGTGTGCCTGTTTCTGTGTGTGTGCATGTGCTGCCAACACGCATCCCTTAAGTGGATCTTAATTTGCAGACAGGGTGCCCGCACTGCCTGATGTATTAGGGGGTGCTGCCACTGCTGTGGCTCAGCTGGTGGGTACCACTGGTGTGGGAGGGCAGGGTGGTCTGCAGTTCAAAGTGGCAATCCCTCCATGAAGGGTATCTTGCAGAGCTGGTGCCTGTGTAAACTGAGTGAAAGCTCAGAGAAATGGGCTCCTTCTTCTTCCTCACACACTTCAATGAGGCTGACTGACTCAATAGTTGGATGCTAACATCAGAATGCCAATAGCTAAGCAGTAATTTTTTTACTCTACAAACATGGAATTAAGTATTTTGAAGATGTTTTGGATATTCTTCTTAGAATCTGAACAATGGGCTCCCAAAATAAAAACTTTTTTTTTCCCATAAACTGATAGAACCAAAAGATCTGTTTCCCACCCCACTGTGAAGAAACTGGCAAATGAAAAATAATTAAGATGTGAACTAAAGATGTGCCCTTGCCGAAGAGAAATAAATTGTTTCTACAGATTGGTTCTTAGAGTAGTATTTACCCATGGTAGAATATTTACAAGAGACTGTGACAGAAAGCTGATGAGTAAATTTTTCTTTCCTTTTGATTTTTATTCTTTTGTCACTGCAGAGGTCTGGGAGGAACCTCATGGTCTCCTTTAGCAAAAATAGAGATTGAGGTAGCTTTCCCAAAATAATTCTTGAAATAAAAAGAAATTCAGATTATACCAAAGAAATACTCAATAAAAATATTACTACAATAAAAACCTAAATCTAGAGAAAACCTTGGCAGTAAAGCTCTATCCTGCATGTGCTTTCAGCCTTAAAAATTTATGTGAAATGCAGTCTTGTGGTTTATTTCTTTAAGCATAGGGAAATAATAAAAGGTAAAAAGAAAAACCAAAACAAACCCCCAAAACTCAAGCGCAAAACCAAATGAAAACCAAAACAACCAACACAATCCAAAAAGCAAACAACTGAAACCATCAATAATGCAAATGTAATGATTTTTTTCTTTTAATTTTTTATTGATTATTATTTAGAAATCTGGGAATCTTGATTAGTGGCGCTTGAAATAAAAATAAGGATTTAAGTTTTAACGTCCTTCTTGAGAGGTGAAAAAAGTGGTGCTTGGCAAACACTTGTTACGAGGGAATAGTTTATCTAGAGAAATGCAGTTTCAGTTTGACCAAATAGAGAAATCCTGACCAAGGCAGCGGGTGGCAGGCTTTAGGATTCTTGTTTGTATATGGCTCACGCACTTCCAAAACCAGGACTGTAACTAATCATCTTGTAATCCAGTGCTGTTAATAGGCAACGGATTGGCAGCATGGTTGTGAGGCTTTGCCTTTGGTGATGGTGGCTTGCCTGGGCAGGAAACAATGTGTTTCACTTTTAGTAATGGAGGTGGCTGGAGGCACCAATTTTCTTAACTCACCGTATCCACTGGCTGTCTGGTTCCACTCGGAAACATCTAAAATAGGCGGCTTGAATTTCTTTGGCTGATGTTTCTCTCCAACTTGCCAAATGAATCTGTTTGGGATATGCTTTGTGTGCTTTCCCAGCCCTTCTTCTGCAAGCAGAAGCCAAGAATCAACCTGGCCTCTTCTCCCACACCATCAGCAATAATTGCTTGTCAGTTGTAGCAAAAAGTAGCTGAAGTCATAATTAGAGTACATTTGAAGGGGAAAAAGTTATGGCAGAGAAATTATGGGAAATCCCTGATTGCACAAGCCTCGTCGCTGTGGATGGGTGTATACGTACCTGGGAATACAGATGGGGCCTTAGAAATAGAAATTTTAAGGAATGGAAATGTGCTCATTCTCTTTGCTTCATTTATTTACAGACATGGTAATGATCATAAAATGCACATCACTTCTCATTTAATGTTAGAGACAGCATGGTAGAGGTGTCTCCTATTACTAAGACTTAATTATTTTATGAAATATGACAGCATTTGCAAGTATACTGTGCAGCATTATAAATAATTAAAGCTGAATGACATTTGTAAAAACAGAAACACCCAACAAAAGCCTTTGATCTTTTGATTGTGTTGATTTATTTTACTTAATTTTCCTTGAATATTAATACATCCCATTTGTATAAATGAGTGAGGTTGTTCTGCATGAAAATGATGGGTGAATTTTTATCTTCTACCAAATGTCAAGAAAATAATTCTCACTCTCCAGCCTAATCTCATAAGATCTGCTTACAACTGTCTTTGTTGAGAGTTTTGGGTATGTACTGTACTGAGTTGTTACCACCCACTCACATAACAGTGATTCAATTTACTTTGTCACCCAAAACATCCATCACCATTTTATCATTTTCTTCCAGAGCTTATCACTGGACTTTTTTGGTACATAAAGGGGCCTTCATGAAGCCCTTTGATTTACAAAGCTTTCATGTGGAAAATCTGTGTTGGACAAAAATGCAGAAAAAGACAGTTCAGAAAGAAGAATACCATGGGGAAAATAGGTTGACCTTTAAGGTACCCTCCTGACTTTGAGATGTGGTTGCAAGTCTGGCCATCAATGTTCCTGGGTCACAAAACAAATGAAAGGACTGTCTTTGAATTTAGAGCATGTATTACATTCTTCCTTCTGTATCAGAGGTTAGCAACACTTTACAAAAGACACACTGTGCAAGATAACTCTAAATACAGCTCCATGTGAGCTCCAATGGAATTATGTACGTACCCAGAAGGAGATTAATGCATCAGTGATTTGAAAGGGAAAGCCTCTGTGAGCATATAATAAAGCTGTTGCATAGCACAGGAATGGACCTGTAGACCAAGAGTGTCCTGAGACTGTTACAGGTGGAAAGCTTCATTGCATAAAAATTAATCGGATGCCACATGACTTTGAGGTGGAAAACCACTTTTGTTCTGGCTAGTCCTATGGAATAAACAGGAAGTTAGTTGGTGGTTCTTGCTTGGGTCAGTCACCATGGGTCTGAGAGAATGATTTTCTTGAAGCTTCACCAGGCTTTTGACAGTGTTTTTTTGTTGTCTGGTTGGTTTTTGGGGTTTTTTTTGGCAACTTGGCTGAAATGTTAGGAAAGTGATGTGTATGTGCAACAATCTCCTTTTGGTTTTTATTGATAAATCCAGCACAACCTGGGCATGGAATACTAACAGCCAGCCAAAGGATATCCCAGATATCAAGTTTCCCTTGATATCTGGGAGAAGGAAAGAAGAGGCATGGGAGACTAACAACTTTGTGGCAACCTCTTCTAGTTACAGAACTAATGACAAGGAACTTTGCCTTGGAATAAAATGGACGTGGAAAGTTGGAGCTCCCTTTTTTGCCTCACCCTACAAAGCTGTTTGTTTGTTTTTAAACTTTTTATGTGGGACTGATGCATTAACTAATTTCTACTGATCACCTGTGTGTTCCAATATTGGTGGGGTTTTTTCCCCTCTTATTTTGAATGATTTCACCATTTGCAGCTCTTAACAGATAAAAGCTGTGTGGGATTTGGTTTATATAAAAGAGTACGTTGAGAAGACTCTGTATGTATGTGTAGCCTATAGGAGCCTCCATGTGGGTTAGTGCTGGGTATCTGATGGTTGCGTATGGGTAAGACGATGTTCTGGTGAGTAATTTCAGGGTGAAGGAAGGTGTATGACAAGGGCTCTGCTGTGTGTTCTGCAGGCTGCAGCTGTGTGGAAAAAACATCTGTACTTTCTACTAAATTTCCATCCACAAATGGGGTAGGAGGCCATGTAGTGTCAAGGAAGAGGCTGCTTCCTTGACAAAAATCTGGTGTGCTGGTCAGTCTTACCTTAAACAAAGAAGTCTAACGCTTGCCCATTTTATTTTATCTTAGCTTTTTCCACCTGTATGGCTGTGATAATACCTACGTAACACAAGTACTGTAGGATCTGATTCTTTGAAAATCCACTGTAAGAAATGGAGACAGAAGATAAAGTAACTTATTTAAGATGGCAGATGGAGTCTGTGTGACAATGGCAGACCCTCAACCCTAGATTTAACACTGAGGGTGTGACAGTGACAGACCCTCAACCCTAGCTTTAACACTGAGGCCTCTCACCTAGGCTAAAAGGAGAGTGGAGCATAAAGGAATTGAAACAACAACTTTCAGAGAAAACCTGGAATGTGGGAAGAGGCAGAGGACAGCTGTACATGAATATTATAATTTGATGTTGTTTAGGTTACAATATACCCAAGCTTTGACTCTGAATTATATGATTTTTAGAGAACTTCACAAGCCCGAGGCTGCCACAGGGCACTACGTGATTCTGAATGTCTCAGCACCTTCAACTAACTTACTGAAATGGCTCAGCATAAAGATAGGTAAAGTGTTGAGGGGGAAAGGAAAGATCCATCAGCTTGTTCTGAGGGACAAATGGTCACTAAATACTGCTCTTTCGACAAAGTAAGGTGGTGCAGTGCTAACCTCGTCTGTACCCTGTGGTTGACCCTGGTATTTCTCTGATACTTTCTATACTGCATTTTTGAGGAAGCTTGGTGGTTTGAAACTTTTATGTTAGAAAAAGGCTAGGTAATGAGATCCTGAACATTTCAGTGCTGAATGGCACTGCCACAATCCCCTTCTGATTCACAGCTGTTTGAAAGCTTAGCTAACTTCAGAATTTATACTCCATAATAGGAAACTGCTGTTTTATCATCTGGTCCATCCACCCTTTTTTGAAGGGTTATGGCTTCTAATTCTACCTAGAAAGCTCACTGGCCCTACTGACTACCTGACACTAATCCCCATTATGTAGACAAATTGCTGTGTAGTCAGAGAGAATGAAGGTGTCTAATTGTATTTAGGTTTGAGGCATAGTAGTTTAACGCATCATTGCTCTCCCTGTGTACCTTTGTGGCTAAGCAGGAAGTGTGAGAAGATATAGGATGCTGTTCTCTCAGACTGCCAGTAAGGTATATGCAATAAACTTATTGGCATTGGGGAATGGTGCTGCTAGCTGCCCTATAGCCTTAACTAGGCTATAGATGCATTGCAGAGATAAATAATATTGATGTCTTTGGCTGTCTGACTGTAAGAACTCTTGGTGGAGAGGTGTGGGCTCTTCTTGAATGTATGGGGACTTTCAAGAGGGTGTTTAGTGCTGAGAAGTGTAGTTGCAGATAGTTGAAATGTGGCTTGTCTTGCTTTATGTTTCAGATGGATTCAAAATTATCCATTCTTCCCTCACTGTTACTAAGAAAAGTGTATTTCATATGCATATCTAAAGTATGCCTAATTAGGGCTGCATGATACACAAGTGTTTGGGGGTATGGCCTGACACTTTTTACTGGAGGAGAAAAAGAAATTCTCATATTTAATATAGACGTAGTTATAAGAAGTACTATGCTTATGTAGAACTCACTTCAGTATTTGTCATTTCACTAACTTAAAAATATTTCAAAATTATAAAATTTGTTTCAATATTTCTAATTTCTTTCAAATGTTCCTGAATTTGGCTTTTCATAAAAACAAACAACAAAGCCCCTAATAGCTGGATTATATTTCTTTTAAATTTTATGACTCATCAGGAAGCTTGACCCACTGGGGAACATTTTCCAAGTGGGGCAGGGATTAAGCTTCAATTGCACAGATTCATCAAAGATGATGATTTGAACATCTTAGAATTCCTCTGTGCTGTGAAACTGCTCCCTGATGTTGCATAATGTGCAGAAGAGGGGACTGCCTGTGATGCTTTGAGAGGTGCCATGGGGTTTCTGGGCACCATAGGAGAGGGTGAGGAAGCAAAATGGCTTTGAAGCCTGTTAGCATTAAAAGATGATGAGAAAATACCTTCCTGTCATCACTTTATTTCATTAGGTTGCTAATGAGTTTCCTCTAGGGATGGTAATGGGGTAGTTCTTATGCTTTTATCCAATTAGTGAATGATCCCAGGAGTATATCCTTTTGTTGTGAAAACACATGGAGTTTCATTCCAACTTGAGTACTGCATCCTGTAGCTTCTCTGAAGGCAATGAAATGCCATGCGTAGGTGCATACTGGGCCAGGTCCTTGGTTATTAATTGCTGATGTTAGCCTGATTTACAGTTTTGAGATGATGCCCTCGAGGACAATGTGAAATGTCCTCAGTAAGTGAAATGCCAAAGATTTGAATAAAGTTTCATTATGAGTTTTGAGGTTCGTTGTAAGTTGAGACACTGAGAGAATTTGCATGGTAAAAACGTGTGTAGATAGGAAACAAAAGAAAAGTGCCTTTGATGCTATTGCCTTAAGGGATAGCCAGTACCAATGTCTTGCCGGCTGCTTGTGCTCATATGATCCTTTGCTGCTGGCATTATAGTCACCTCCAGGTTTTAGCCTGATTTAAAACGACATTGAGGATGAATTAGCAGCAGTACCAATGCAGCTGGTGTGTTTGGTTGTGGGTTAGTGAGAAGAACTTCACCAGTTCTTTATTTTAATGTTTTGTCTCTGCAGGTAGCCAAGAGTTGCAAGGGTCTCTTCTCTTGCAGGGCAGTATATTTGGCTTTGGAGTGGGTAGTCTAGTTGTTTTATACCTGGCTAGTTTTCACTGTGATAGAATTTCTGGATTTCCTCATTTTTGAGTTGCTCTCTCTCCCTTCTATTTCCATCATTTTCCTTTGTTGCCCTGTCTTCCTGCCAAGACTCCAGTGCTCTGTGTAGGTTTATGTCTGGGGCTGTGTGGCGCACACTACAATGAACAAAGAACACAGAAGTACATAACAAGTACATAAACATTCACGTTCTACAAGGTTAGATTGAAGTTATTGAGCTCACTCCAACAGGTTCTTTTCCTGCCTTCAAGGCTAGTGTGAGCTTTGTAGTCCAGGGCTGTATCTCTGATTCTTTACCAACAAGATGCTCCTAGGAGGTTTCTTTTCCCCTTTAGATTTGCAGTACTGGAGGTATTCAAGCCCTACGGTGGTAGATGGCGTTGCAGATGCTGCAAAGTAGTTATGTACCTGTTTTATGTGCAATTTGATGTAAAGATAGAGACTGGCTTTGGACCTCTCCCTGTCAATGTAATGCAAACCTATGGCAAAAAGGAGGCATTGGTTGCCTTCTCCAGCTTTCAAGCTTTTATTTTTTTCCAAGCTTTTTCAGTTGTTGAACTAATGCTGAACGGTGCTTGATAAGTCCTGCTGATGCAGGACAGACACTGCTGGAGTAGCCTCTCAGTGGCTTGGACACTGGACAGCATTGTCATGCCTTTGTGGACTCTTTTTTGGCCTTGAGAATCTTGATTCAGCCTGGATGGCAAACAGCAAAACAATGTTTTTCACTTTCTTGAGTCTGACGTGGGCCACATCGTCATTTGATAAATGCACTATGATCCAGAGTGAACAGCAAATTTAATGATTGCTGAGTTATTTGCTCTCTGACTTGTCAGCTCTTTCCTTCCCCTCTTTCAGCAGATAGTGGGAGGAATGACTAATGTTGGCTGCGATGCTGGGGCAGTTAGGAGCTGGACTGAGACCAATATAGCAGTAAAGGTGCCTCCTCCCTAAGTTTGTATCTGGTGTTTAGAAACTGCTAACCCAATGGCCTTCAGACAAGACACCTAGGCATGGCAGATTTACCCCTAACATCCCCTTACCTGCCAAACCTGCACCTTTAAGCGGGGATGGCTGTTGATAGCCTGGCCTAGAAGACTTTGGTGCCTTCCAAAGGGAGGGCTGGCTGGCACACAGCTTTTATGCTTTTCAGAGAGGATACTGAATGTCTTTCCCTCTGGGAATAGCCTGGGATCTCCCAGCCCATAACAAGCTGCTGACCAGACCCTTCTCAGGAATGTGATGCCCGTCAACAACATAAGCCAAGCATCATGTACTCTCATTCAAGCTTGTGGGTAGTCTCAAGCCAGAATCACTTCGAGAAATACTCTCCAGAGCAGGCTGGAACCACAGAGCTTTTGTGTGAGCTCTCCCCTTTATGATTTTTTCAGAAAAACCGCGTATGTGATGATCCTTTTCCTTTTTCTTTTTGCGTTCAGTAAATTCTGCTCTGTTTTTCAGTCGTATGAAAGACACAAAGCTGAGCTATCTCTGGCTGTAACTGGCAGCTGGAAGCATGACACAAATATTTCGATTTCCTTATATGTAATCACATAGAGTCACCTATTCAAGATCAAGTAATGATTCTTCACATCATGTTTGTTGACAATGTGAGAGATCAGAAAACAGGGAATTTTAAAGGAAAGCCTCCTCTAATCCCTTGGTTATTATTATTAATCTCTGGATTGTGTGGTACACCCTTCTCACCCTTCTTTCCTTACCAGCACCTCCTTAGTGCCGAAAGGCAAGCAATCAAATGTAATTCTGCCATCAGCTTTGATGGGACTGTGAAAATATCCTCAACCTGCCCATATGACAGCTGATTACATTTCCAATTCCCTTTTTTTTTTTTTGCAAAGAAAGACTTTGAGTTTGGTGTTTATATTAGTACCTGGCCTTGTACCGAATTCAAGTATATCAAGCATACAAAGTGAATACAGAAGAAGAGTAAACCACAGCTGCTGAACCCTGGTGGTGGGGACTCCTCTCTTCACAGCCCCTGCTGTCTCTCTGTGCGAACGGAAGATGCAATGACTAGTACTGAGAGGGAGATGGAGGGAAGAGAGGAGCTGACCTGTGATTGTGAAAGTGCTGGGTTCATTCCTCCTCACTTCCCAGTCACTAAGGGCTCTTTTTTGCTCAGGGAGAATTGCAGTGCAGGCAGCAGCAGGGAAAGCTTTCATCAGGCATTGATTACGCCTCTCTTCTGACTTAGCAGAAAAAGAAAGTAATTCACATTCTCTTCAGTCTTTGGCCTTTATCATGAGATTACTCATGTCTTTTGCTTCCTGAAAATTGGAGATCATCCTCTTTCACACGTGAAGTGCCAAGATACCAGATGGCCTTGCCTTTCTGCCACCAATGATCTTATTTTACTACCCTTTGCAGCTGTGCATCCTACTAACTAAAACTGCAGCCGACTGTCTCTGGAGGATGTGGGCCTGCAATTGGGTTTGGGAACTCCAATGTGGTCTGTTTCTTCCATCTGCTTATGTTTTTGGAGCTGTAGGTCATAAAAAGAAGTTTTGATCATTTGGGACCCAGTGAGACTTAAGAGCCCTTCGACTGACCAAAGATAGGTATTTCCAGTGAGTCACTAGCAATTATAAGATGAGATGAGGACAGGAAGGGAGGGTGGGAAGTCATGCTTAGAGTGTACTAGGTGATGCTTTATAACAGTAATTTTTCCAAGCTTGAAAGAAGCCATTAGACATGTGAAACAGATGGAAAGAAAAAGAGCAGGAAATAAGCTGTGATGGAAAATCATAGCCCGACTTCTACCAATTTGATCCAAAGGCTGAAAAAGAGAAAGATGTGAATTCCCCTCCCATAGAAGCAGTAGCCTGCTGTCTGACTTGTTCCTTGGCAAGTCAGCTCTCCTGCCCGCTCCCACTCGCAAATGGGGATCATGGCCAGAAAACATGGGCCTCTCCTGGGTATTGCTGCAGCCAAGCTGTGCCTAGGCAGTAGCCCCTGCTTCCTACATGGTAGCCCCTTCCCCAACCACCCCTGCCTGAAAATCCAGCTTGAACATTTAGTTTATGATTCAGTCACTCTGCAAATGGTGTTACAATTTGTCAGGTGCTGAGACTGATATTTGCGTGATGGAAATGTTGGCCTTATTGTGAATCAATCCTAACAGCTTCTCGCAGCAAGGTTGTACAACAGTGAGATGAATTTACTATGCAGGCAGACAAAGCGGCTTCTATTATGTGTGAAAACACAAATAATAGGAGGATAAATGCAAAACAGTGGGAATGTCTTAGTGTTAGGCAGTCACAGGCACAACAGTGCTTGTCAGCATCTGACTCGAGTGGCAGAGGTGTACAAACAAGGCAGTGGTGGGAACAAGCAGATACGCCCGGAGGGTTCGTGCCTGATGAGGCTGAGCTGTGTCTGCTCAGCCACGAGGGAGATTTTAAAAACATCCTGTAAAGGGTCTACATGGGAAAACATGATTGTTCCTTAAGATAAAGTAACCCCTCACTCATTTTAAGTTGAGAGAAAATTGGGTGTGAGATAATACTTCTGAAGGTATCACAACATATGCATTTTCTCGTAATTCCAGTTTTCCATGGTAAAGGGTAGCTGAAACATTCCAGTGAAACTTTTTCCTTTTAGAATTTTGACATAATATTTTCCAACTGAAATCTTCTGGGGAAGATGCTGATTTTTAATTTTTTTTTAATATATATTTTTAATAAATGAACAGCACAATCATGGATTTCTCTTGGTGACTGAAATATAGAATAGTTGTTATTATAACTGGAATTTCTTCATGTGGAGTTCTTTTTCTTTTTTTTCACTTTGATTCAAAAGAGAAAAGTAATTTTGTTTTGATTTGAAATATGAGAATTTTCCAAAGAATGGAAATGCTGAGTTTTGGTAAGCTAAAGTTGTTATTTGGTAGCATCTGTGAAAATCTCTTGATCATGATTAATTTTGCATGATAGAAATGTGTTATAATAACCACACTTAGTGTTAATCACCCCTACCATACTTAGCCTTTTCTGAAGAACCAGAGACTTAATCATGGAAGGTGAATTGCCCTGTGACTGGTAGCAGAAGCCTCTTGATGTCATGATTCAAGTGTATTATCAGGGTAATATTGGATAGTGGATGAACAGAAAGGTCATTCTCCAGGGTTGTCTGAAAGCTGAATATACATCATGTCTATGGTTAATGGTGGTGGGTTTCTTCCTTTGCTTCTTTTTCTGAGAATATTCTGTGGCAGTCTCCTCTATTGCTACTGACAGAATGCACCTGGTAATAAAAATGCAAGTAGTCACTTACTGGACACCAACTCCTGTCTTACACAGAGAATGAAAGTGTAATATTAGGGCAGAAAAGGCTTCTGTCCCCAGGAAGTGTTGATCTGCTCTTTAACCATTTCCACTGCTCCTTTCCAACCATGGAGCAGCTGGGTCAGCATTTACCCTCTCTCAGGGAGGGGAACCAAGGTGGTGGGTCTGGGCTGGGTGATGGTCTTTCCCACTGTGCTCTGGTTGCTGGGTTTGCATTGCAGTGTGCAAACAGGACAGGGGTTTTGTAGAAGTCAAATTCCTGTGAGATTTGGTTCTTAGGACTAAGGGGCTCCCATCCAACTAATTTTGGCAGTGGAGAATGAGGGAGACAGCATATATTTAATGGCTGCATGTAGAGGGTTGATAACGGTTTTCTGTTCAAGGCTGAAGTGTGTTGGTAACTACAGCCCAAAAAGGAATAGAAGTGATAGGCAAAATAGTGAGTGTTATAAAATTATGTCTGGGCAAAGGATTTCTGACTTGCACAAGCTTGTATGGGTTTTGCTGTTCCCGACATCTGGCTCCCACAGGATTTAAGAACTTTCATGGGACGAGACCATGTGAGTATGCAGTTCTTGCCATTAAGACTAATGCATTTCCTTCTAATGGCTCTGTTGTTATGAAACAGTCCCCTCGTGCACGTCCTGATGGTGGATGTCACTTCCCACTGGCTCTGGAAAAATTGTGAGTGCTGATATGTGTGAAGAAGTCAATATGAGGAGGGGAGGATTATTCCTGAAGGATAATTTTAGGCTGGGGAGGCTGCCTTCCCTTGAAGGCCTTCAACAGTCATTAGCAAGTGAGAGAGAGTCTTCTCCTGAGGGCCATTTTGCCAGCTTAATTCATGCTCTGGCTCCAAATTGTCCTTGTGAAGAGCCCATCTCTATCGACTGCAGACAGTCTGTGGAGAGCAGTCTTACAGAGCTAAAATTAGTTTTTATGTGGACCCCTCCTAGAAATAGGATGAATAGATGCATGTGCCTGTTTGTGTTTGACAAATGTTTCAAAGTTAAAAGCAAAAAAGTGAAACATGGAAACTTTTTCCGTTACAAGCATGTGGGTTTTTGGGGAGGGTGGGGTGTTGGGATTTTTATTTTTTGTTTAATTTTTTTATTGCAAGAGATAATTCTGGTGTGAAGTGGAGGTGGTGACTTCTTTTAGTGGATACTAGCAAGTATGTCAGCTTTTCAAAAGCGCTGCAGTAGCTTTGCAGCCAAATAGAGATGTTGCCATTTGTTTGCTGTGAACTGCATCTTCAAAAGGAACTTTGCCAGCTGCAAGGGCAGCTGGGAGGCACTTGTTTTGCGATTCAGTCCCAATGCAGGATGTGAAAGTAAATTTTTTGCCCTCTCCATTTCTTTTTCGATGGCACATTTGTCATGTTTTCCATGAACTACGATAAGTTATCTGGAAAGCAAAATGCATGGATTGCCCAAGGCTGTGCAGGTGTTTGAGGATTGCTCTTTAATGGTTCAAAGCCACACCCGACTGGTGAAAGGTGCATGTATTGGAGGCTTGGGTAGTTGGTGCCTCTGTTCAGGTCCTGGTGTTATTCCATTGTCCAGCCCCCTTTTGTGACAAGCTTCGCTTTTAGCTTAATCTTGCTGCTACCTTAACTCATTCACCTGGCAAGAATGGCACAGCCCAAACCTAGGGAGGACAAATCGTCTTTATCTCGAATATGTAACACCTCCAGCTGTTTGTAATGTGCAGAACGGTGTGGGGGTGGCTGATATTTGACCCCTTTGTTCTTTTTCTTTTTCTTCCTTTTTTGGTTTGTTGGGAGCTTGACAAAGTACATATGAAATGAAAAAAGACTAGAGAAGGGTAATGTAAATCACTTCAGGCATTCAAGTGTTTTCATGATTATTCTGCAGGAAGAGAGATGATTGTTGTTATTTAGTTTATGGGTAGAATAAAATATGATGAAATAAGTGAGCTCAGGGGTTTTTCCTTTACTTGTCATACATGATTATTTTCTGTGTATTTAATGGGGACTCCACCGCTGCAGCAAATCATTGAAGGGAAATATTTAGTAGGATCCAAAGAAGAATTAGACTTTTATATGAAAATAAATCACATTCATACTGAGTCTGACTACTGAGTACCCACGGTGTCACCAGAGTTGCCAATGCTTTCTTGCTTCAGGGGGTAAGAGAATGACCTGCAGGGACTGGAAAAGGATTGTCTTCATGCAATATAACTTTCCATCCTTCATTGGGCATATGCTGCTGTTTGTTTCTGACTGCCTTCCCTTGAATTACCAGGTATTGGTGGGATATTCAAAAGAGAGTTCTTGAACTCTCTTGGCCAGTGATTTGATGAGGCATGACAGCAGCTAGGAACCTAAACAAATAGCGAAGAAGCTAATTCTGTTCCCCCATCTAAAATTCTAATCTTGTTTGTGACATCATAATTGGTTGCCATAGGGACAATTATGGTGTCATAAAAAGAGGATTAATGACGAGTTTAAGTGAGGAATAAGCAGCTGGAACAGATGAACTTCTTAATAACTCCTGCCTCCTCTGAAAGCTACTGTTTTGTGCATGAAAATATAGCTCCAAATAAAGAATGATAGGCTGGAAGAAAGTCAGTAAATATGTACTAAAGGAACAGTTGTGCATTCAAAAGGATATTGCTCTAAGCTTCTGGGGTCTATCAGGGTGCTGTGGTGTAAAGGAAATTTCATTTACACTAAGAGGTGCAAGAATGAGCAACAGATCTCCTGTTTCGCGTGCACTTTCCAGGTGTGAAGCCACACTTTTTATCCTTCCATGAATCTTTTTGTTGTGTTTTTAAGCATGGAAAATTATATGTAACTGGGGTTAATGTTCCAGCGTAGCTGATTAAAAAAATAAATATGGGAAACACAATGGTAGTGATATGTAGAAGATAAATGAATTCTGGAACAACTTTACAGATTCCTTTGCGAGGGTGCTTCAAATCTTAGAGCTTTTTCTGTTTGGAATTGGTTGTGTCAGGAAAATCAGGATTCCTGGGGCTGGAATATTTCAGAATTAGTCATATGGTACTTTAGCTTTTCTCTGTGACCTAAAGGCTAGGAGGGCTACTTAACTACATCAGGCAAATGCAGTTCTTGCACCCGAGCTGATGGGATCTGAGCTACTGTATTACATTTTTCCATGTGGCTGACTGTATGCAGTTTGTAAAGCAAAGTTTGGAAAAATGCTGAATTACTTCTGCACATGATATCTGTGCTGGCTGCTTTGTCCTCTGAGGCGCATTCGCCTGTTCCCTCAGAGCCAGGCAGGCTCTGCTCGGCTTGACTGTTCTCGTCGCTGTTTACTGCCCTGACTCAAACCACTCCAGCCGTAATGTATTAGCAGAAGGGCCATCAACAAGAATTATGAATACATAACAAGGGACAGAAAGTAGTGTGAATAGCTGCGGGTGGCACTGGGGATGGACTTGCTGGCAGAAGCTGCCAGAGTGCTCTGTGTGGGTGTCTGTGCTTTTGTTTTGTATCTTGCTCTTGTGACATTTGCTTAACTCTTTTTCTCTTCCTCCTTCTCACTCTTCTTGATGCTTCTTTTATGAGCTGGAGAGGAACGTGTGTTTCTGCCCACATGGGAGTGGAAAAACAGGGCTCCTGATGGGGTTTCTGGGGATCCAGCTGTCTTGCTCATTGCCTCAACGTTGGTCCTTGCTGTGATTTTTGAAGAGGAGTGAGAACAGCACCATCTGGTTATTGCTGTTGGCTGTTGGAGCAGAGCTGCTCTTTCACCCACTATTGCAGTGTGTGGGAATCCTTACCAACATGTGCTGGCTTGCAGGCAGTGACCTGTACAGCAGTTATCCCTGGGATGCTGTGCCAAGGTCACCCTTTGCCTCAGGGTGCTAGCGGCAGCTGAGGTTGGGCCTCTGTGGCCCTGGCCCTGCTCTTGGCCCCTCTCTCTGAAGCATTTTCTGGGAAGAATGACAAATCCTAGGAACTTCTAAAGTGGTTTTCAAAAGCCTGTGCAGAAATACATTGATCCCTGCAGCATAGCTGGGGCGGCAGAGGGCAAGCTGTGCTCTTACCAGGGGACATGAGAAATTCAGGAACAAAGGCTAAACTGTGAATTTTCTGAAAGTTTCCTAGAATTGTAAATAGCCCTTTTGGGTACCTGCCTGGGGACACATGAGCTTGGGGCACCTAAGAGACTTTCTCTGGTTTTTAGCCAGCCTGAGGAGCATTATAAAGGATTTCAGAGGGTGTAGTGCAGGTAGGTGTGGATGCTCTTTCACTAACTGCTACCTTCCTGGTATAGTGCTTCAGCAGTCTTTTCTCTCCCAAAGCCCTTAACCTTTATTCCTTCTAGTTGAAGCAGTGTTTCATCTCAGTCTGCCCTGTGCCCCCAGGCAGAGGATCTGATTGCCAAGGATCCTACTCTGCAGTTGTACCATGCTTTGGGAAGAGCAGTTTATAAGTGCTATAAGCAGCGCTTTGGTAGACCTGCCCTTTAAGATAGGTACTTTAGAAAGCAGGAGCACTGCTGCTCTGAGCTGAGCTGTTCAGGCAGATTGGGGAGCTCTGTGTTTCCAAGTCCCAGAGTAGTAAGTGGAGGGCAGGGTGGCATGACAAGCCCAGAGCAGACCAGATGGCTGATCCCAGCATAGCAGGGAGCTAAAACCCTCTGCTGTCTAGATCTGGGTGGTTCTCTTTAGAAACAGATGATCTATCTGAGTGTCTCACAAGATTACAATAGTAATTTCTTGAGGAATAGGTAGGAGGGCATTGACAATTTTATTAGCTCCTTCAGATTGAGGAGTTGTGCCTACCACTGGATATGCAACTTCAGTTAATTCATGACTGAGATACCCAAGGAACTACTTCATTAATTATCCATCAATGCTTATCCAGTGGTCCACAAGCTCTTCCCTACCCATATGGAGGCACGGGGCTCTGGCTGTCCCTGGCACACCCTAGCTCAGTGCCAGATTTCCCTGAGGTTTGTGCCAGGGACCTGGTGCTGTCTGTGCAGTGATGCCTGCTTGTGGGGACCTGGGAGCTCCGGGTGTGCACCTGGGAACAAGCTCTGCCCTGGCTTCTTTTCAGATGCAGTTTTCTCCCTTAAATCCTATGTGGTTTGGAGACCTTGTCCTTGCAAAACCAAAGGGATTTTGTTCGGTTTCAACAGGCTGCACCACATTCTTCCCTTTCCAGTTACAGAAAAGGCAAGGTGCGCAGCTGGAAGGAAAAGTGTCCTGGTGGGAGCAGGAGGGGATGAACAATGTGCTGTCCTGGTGCCATGGTTCAGCTGGGTTTGCTCCTGTGTTGCCTGGCAGATGTATTACGCATGCCGTTGCTAATATTGTGGGTTGAGGCATCATGTTGGTATTCCTGAGATAAAAAGAGGGTTGACTGGTCTGATATATATCACTTTGTGTACATTAACAGTAAGTGCTCTACATGTCAAACACTGGATAAGCATATCTCACTTGTGGCTTGTAGGTATGTGCCTGTCTGCACATGACATGCAGTCAGTAAAAGGGCACAAGTACGTTTGTCTGAGCTGGCCAGGAGGCCATTATTCACAAATGATCACATGCGGCTGACAAACTGTGGAGACATATGATAAATTGGACCTTTGGCTACCTCATAAAGGAGAAAAACTGAGCCTGGCTTTCCACTGAGCACTTGCTGTGCTGCTGGGGCTGGTGATGGAGGCGCCCCTTGTGATAGGAGATCTTACAATGTGTCTCACTGTGGGTAAGGAACAGGATGAAGCTGCTTCTCCCTTCAAACAGGGTGTGAAATACATTTGTAGGCCAAGACAACTTCTCTCAAGGTCACCTTGCCCCGAAGAGTTCAGTTGCTGCAGGGATGGGCACTGTCAGTGCTTTCGGCCTCCAGGCAGAGGGTTTTCTAGAGACTGGTCTTGCCTGCAAAAGTGCCTGCTGTAAGTGCAGGTCTTTGTGATCTCATGAGATGTTAAGCACAGACTGAACTCAAAAAACATGTGGGTGCAGCAGGTCTGGGTGCTAACATCTGCCAGAGCACAGAGGAAGTACACAAAGCAAGGGGAATTTTTCTGTCTGTTGGTATCTAGGAAGGATTGTGAGCAAGAATGCTTCATCATATGTGTTTATATGGGTGTCTTGAGGTTCCTGTACCCTGCTTTCCAAAACAGCCAAGCCTGTTTTGCCTGCTGTCATTTAGAAGATATGTTTGCTTCCTAGCAGGCAAAACCGTTGTTCTATTTTTTTTAGTGATCTGCACAGCAAGAATACACAAAGCTAACCTGGAGAGCTTTCAGAGAAAGCTAAAGGCAAGCAATCTCTCAGATCCCATTAACGTCTATAAGATCTGCTCTCCAGCTTCTTGGATTCCTCTGGAAAACTGCTGTAGATGGCTTAGCTGGATCCTCATCACAGGAGCTTTCCTTTGGTCAGGGTTGTGTGTTTTCTAACAGGGATGTTGAAGCTGCTCTTGCTGTTTGAATTGGGCTTCCCACGGGTGAAGCAGTAGCAGTTTATATCTGCCTAAATTTGGGACTCACTTTTTAAGGCTTCACTTTTTATATACTTTAGCAGTATTAAGTAATAAATTCCACTGCAAGTTATGTGTAAATGGGAAATTATTTCTTGATTGTTACTTCATTTCTGAAGTGGTACTGTTCAGTTTTATCGTGAGGATTTTGATGAAGCTAAATGAGAAAAAGAAACCGCTCTAGCAAAATATCTCTTATATGGAGCCCCCTTTTCATCTGAATCTAAGAACATGAAAGTGCAAATCTGTCTCTTGCTGAAAAATTTCATTTCTGTTCTAATTTGTAATAGGTCTCTGGGTGCTGAAACAATTTTCCTTTCTCTGCAGATTTACCCTGAGCATTTCTCAATGATCTGGAACTGAACAGATGTTTAAAGTACACCTTTCTTTTTCCTTTCTTTCCCCTTACATGTCGTACAAGGATATGGTTAAGCCAGCTGCTGACAAAAATGAGCTGGGGAGATCAAAGTGTTAATGTGAGTCAGACTATCTTGCATTAGAGGGTGAGTCAGCTTTGATTTTAAAAAAGAGATTTTAAAGAAGCTCTTTGGAAAAAATGCTGAATGGAAATATTTTAGAAGAGTCTCTCAGTCTCTGAGAGAAGATGGCGATTTATTTATCTCCATGCAGAAATGATAGCAAGTGTTAAAAGTAGTAGTAATAAGAGGTCAGTCTAAATTGAAGGTGCTTCTCTGGAAGTACCGTGCCTAGTGTCCTATGCTGGTCACTTATAGCAGAGGCAGCAGTTATTCAAGGTGAAGTTACTCAAGGTGAAGGTCAGAGATGCAAGCCCACGTTAGTGAGTACCTTGGCTCAGCAGGCAGACAAATGTGAGTGATGAGATGTCCCAGGAAGGAAGAAACTGCTGCTTGGCTGAGCTGGCTTAGTGGCCTTTGGAGCTGGGCTTGAGAGCTGACACTGTGGAGGCTTGTTGTCACCCCTTGGGTGGCAAAACCTGGGAGAGTTGTGGAAGGTGGGATGCTGTGATGGCCTCACGGGGAGGAGACTTCTTTTTGCGTGCACTGAAGCTCAGCCATTTTGGTAGGAGGTTAGTAGGTGTTAAGGGGAAGGGTTCATTTAGGGAATAGAGAGACTGAAGAGTTGGCAGACATCTATGAAAGGTTTTTGCTCTCCAGATTAGTTATACCTTCTTCCCGTGTTTCACAGTATTATCTTTTTGTAAAAAGTATGGTCACCCAAAGGGATAATCCCCAGTTGTAAAGCTGGAAGACACCAGCAGAGGAGAGCTGGTGATGTGTGACACAAAATAGCAAATGAACAAGCTAAGCAGCCATCCAAATTCCCAGTAGAAAGAACATATTGATTAAAAGCAGAAGAGTTGCCATTAGCATGGGATGGACTATTATTGTGCACTGTAAATTAAGTAAATTTATTCCTGAATCCACTCTGACTTTTTGTGTGGCTATAAGCAAAGCCCCATTTTATTTCTAAGACGAATACAGCAGCTTCTTCCTACGTGTGCAAAGATGTACCAGCAAATTGCGGTAGTGTATTATTATTATACTGTATTACAAAGGTAAGTGTTATTATATGCTTTGCCTGACATTGTAGCCTTTCATAATGAATCACAACACTGAGAGCTTTTAGCAAAGCCACAGTGGTTGTTACCTGGTTTAGGCAAAAGCAAGGGATTATTTTTTTCCTACTCTAACTCTTGATGCTCAGATTCCCTGGACTTAAAGTAAGATTTCGGAAGGATTTGGAAGTTGCATGGGTTTTGCTTGCTCTATTTTTACTTGCCGTCCTGACTCTCATTGTCAGATCCTTCATGGAAGAAAATAAGTCAAGGAGGTTTTTGGTTTTTGTTTGGTTTTTTTTTTTTTTTCCTTTCATAATTACTCATGTTTTGACCTAACTATAAAAAATGGAAAGGGAAGTGAAGCCTATTGATATGACAGTGATTCCAGCAACATCGCAGGAACCACTTCTTTCCCTCCCCATCTTTTTCCCACTTGAGTACCCTAGGGCAGTCACAGGGAACTCCTCAAGCTTCCCTGGGTCTACTGCTTTCCTGCCATCGTGCTGGGCATCTCTTGCAGCTGGCAAGAAAGACGGGTATTGTGTGCTGGGGGCAGGAGGTGTGGCAGCCAGCAGAGCTTCTCAAGTATGTGGGACCGATGGAAAGACAAGCATCCTTGGAACACACGAAGGTTGGAAGCTTTCATATATGCTTATGTGTATACATCTATGTGGTCCAAGTTGTCATGTATACATATGTCTGTGTGGACCATCTAAATGGTCCATGTTGTTGTAATGTGTGTGTCAGTGTGTTGTCCCTATCTGTACAATAACAGAGCTTCTGTAGTAGAGTAACAAAAATACTGTTTAAGGTTAAAAGGTTCACCCTTGTTGGTATCTGTCATGGCAGTTTGAATGGAGAGCTAAAGAGGAATTTTCTCTTTACATGTCAGCAAGGACTAAGTGGCTTTAGATGTATGGTGTGCAACACTGGAAGTGCTGGGGTATAACAGAGGACTTTGCAGACTCTGAATAGCTCTTTTAATAATTTATGCTATGAAGTGCGAAAATTTTAGAGGCGTTTTGTCAAGGGCAAGAGGACTTAAATTTGACTGTACCTGAGAATGCAGTTTGCTTAGTGCTTCTGATCTCTGTCGTTATCATTCCCCTGCAGTGAGGGTGTGATGTTCTGAATGTGGCAGGTGGTCTCCTCTGCCAATCTGCTGGCAGCAGGCACAGGATGCTGGGCTACTTTCAGACTGCTGGCGCATTGAAGCAAGCTTTTCTCTATGCCTGTCCTTTAATTACCTGAGTGGATAGATCAAGCAGTCATGGTTATTCCTCACTTGGTTTTCATCAGTGAGTGGAATTCTTATTGTATTCCCTATGGTTGGTTTTCCTGTTATCCTCCTTCTCATGTTGAAATGAACCTGGGTTTGAGAGTAGCAAAATCAGTTACTTCAGAACCCCTCAAATTTATTTGTAAGTCCTCATGGTCAAGATGTTTTCCCCTGTGAATGCAGACAAATCATGGTGATTTGGAAGATAGGGTGATGAGTTTGCAACAGCCGCTGCACAGAGGGTATTAAATACAGAGTAATTTTGTACAAGGGAGCCCCAATTATTAGTTCCTAATTTTTACTAGAGTCATAATATTGGGTGTTGCTCTTCATAAATGTTATTTAATTAATAACTTCCTTGTCTTCTCTTGCCTGCTTGGTTGAAAGATGAAGCCCTGCAAAAGGTTTGATACTGCTCCTGACAGCCCACTCACATGCAGGGATTGAACATCACAAGCCCCCTCTGCCCTGTATTCTCAGCTATTAAGCTCTCATGCTGTGCGACGGTGTTAACCCATCAGCTCACTAGTTCCCAATTCTCTTATTCTACTTAGATTTCTTTGAGCAGGTTTTTGTTTAAGCCTTTTCCTGTCTCTGTCTCAGCAGCATCCCCCATTGAAAACAAAGACTGACTCAGTATTGAAGCCTATAGGACTAATTTATTCAGTTTTATGCTCATATCATGTCTGATTTGGTATCTGTTAGAACAGACTGACTTGCAGTGATTCCTGCTATTACTGGGTTGGACTCTATTGCCTAAGTGTCATTTTGAGGGATACTTTCTTGATTTAACATGTGTAGATGACTTTATAAGCAGCTATAGCTGTAGTCCAGGGCTCTGCACGGTAGTCACGTTCCTCTTGCATTTTTCAAGTTTCACTGAATTTTTGACATTTAAGACAAGAGATGGCAGTGTAAAACCTGGAGTAGTATTACGTTTTGTTTTAATTTCCTTGAATGTGGCATTTCTCTAAAGTGACTTGCTCAGCTAAGTATATAAGCACTTGCTGTTTGTTGGGTTTTTAAAGTTGGGGAAGGTCTATACTGTCTAGCAGGAAAGCAAATTTTATCTAACTGAATGTAACACAGCAAAAATTGTTTTGGGTCTTTCTCATATTCTTAAAAAAAAAATCAATCCCATTTCATGGTTATGACCCAAGAATCATAAAATTTTGCCTGCTGACGGCATTGGCTGTGAATTTTATTTTAAAAATTTAATAGCTTGCAGTGAAGATTTTACTAAATCCTTGCTCTTTTCCCCCAGTTGTTCATAGTGATGAAAAGTAGGTGCTCCTAGTGTTCAGATTTCTTGTTGTGGTACAAGATGAGGAAAATTTTGTTGGCTAGGTCTGTGTGCTCTTCTTAAAGTGTGCCTGGGACAGCAAACCTGTTTCCCTTCATCCCAGAAATTATGTGTATTGGAAATATTTATTTGACCTCTTCCTGCGAGCTAGGTTATGGCAGGGTTGCTGTTGGAAGTACTGGATGTTTCAGATGCAGTATGGTCCAGACCAAGACCAGCAAGATGTGTTTTGGTGGTTTTGTTTTCTCCTTTGGCATCCGCTTTGTGCTCCCCTTGGCTCTACGAGGAGCTGCAGTAGTTGGGGACTGATGAAGTGACACTTCCTCTAATGAAGGAAGTGAAAATTGATGAGTTTGTGTTTTGCTGGGGTGGGGGGTGGGGATAGGAAAGGTATGTTGTATGATACACAGTATTAATTGCTCTGGGAGGTGTTTGTGGGTTTTGTCTGTCTGTCTCAGATCCTGGTCTATAGCTGAACTGCAGACAGGACTGAAGCAAAGGAATGGATGTGTCATCTATTCTGACTTTACCCAGTGGTGATGATAGCAGTAGCTTTCTTGGAAATATCACATATGGGGATGGGAGGTTGAAACGCTGCTAGAGACATCAAGTAGCCAATTTTAAAGCTGTTGTGTACTTTACCCTCCTGCCCCAAAACATACAACTCCTCCCCCTTCTCTGAATCCCAGATCTCCAGCTCTATTTCAGGACTTGATTGATCATAAACTTCCTGAAATAAGGGAGAAGGCTCAAGAAGGATGTTAAATTTGGATATTCAAAGATGTTAATTGCAATAGAACCAATTTCCTGATGAGAGCTCTTCTCCACAGAAAAGTCATCTCATCATTGTAGAAACACCACCATAATTAACAGGAGATGAAACACTTATTGGCAGCTCATCACAGAGGCTTAGGTTAGCATGTGTCCAGATGTCAGTGCCTCCTTCTCTTGCAGGAATATCATCTTCAGGCTCAAAGATGTCCTGGATTATCTGCTGCCTCTCTGTTACTGCTTGATGTCTTAACTGTTCTCTGAATAGTGAAAGTGTAGTTCTTCTATCCAGTTATCAGAGCCAATAATTATAATGACTGAACATTACTTAGAACAAAGGAATCCAGCAGCTTTCCAGGGTTTGAAATATGCAACCCAATGAAAAAATCTGAAGGAGTGTAGAGGGCAACTTTTCTCCTATGTCTTTTCTCCCTAGCTCTCTTTCCCTCTGTGTTTTATGTGCAAAGCTTATGCTGCACATTTGGACAGGGAGAAGATAAAGTGCCTGCTTCTGGGTGAGGAACAAAATGAGTCCAGCTCCTGTTATCCAGAAAGCAGACTAGTGCAGGGCAAATCAGAAACCCATTCGAGTGGAGTATGGGTTGCAGTACAGTTAATAAAGGATCTTTCACCCGAGATGGACCACAGTTCAAGTTCCCTCCTATGTCTCCAGCAGGGTCACTAGCTTGTGCACATCAAAAATCGGTTAGTCCTGGAAGCATTTGCTCAAGAAATACCTTAATGTTGAAGTAGAAGCGGCACATGTCAAATACAGCTGTAAAGATCTGAGAAACCACAAAATAAATATGTTTGCACAGAAAGTGAAGCCATTTGCCTCGCTCCAGGTTTTCCCAGCATTTTGCCAGTGGTTATTAAATAAAGACATACAGAAGTATGCATCAGAAGTGAACACTGTCTTTTAATCGGTACAAAAATATGACATCAGATGATTCGAAGAGTGACTACATTGGGTACAAAGGATGCAGAGTGTCTCTTTAAATCTGATATGTGCGCTCCTTCTGCTTTAACCTTCTCCTCGACCATTTTCCCTACTCCCACCTGATGCTGCCAAGGTTAGAAGTCTGCCCCTGTTCCTATGTAAGTGACCCACAGCTCAGCAGGGCCCCTGCCTTCTCAGTCCGTTTCTGATCCAGGCAGAAAATTCTCCCTACATACATCCTTGAATGTCAGGAACATGTTCTCCACTCCTGTCCTTCTTCTCCATGCACATCCCACTCTTCCCCACCTGTTGCTGGTCATGGAAAAGCAGGAACAAAAGCAAGTGTGAGCATGTGTGCAGAGCTCTCTACAGCAGCAAAGATGTTAATCTGAGCAAATCCCCAGCTTTGGCAAAAGCCTGTTTTCCCCTTCAGTGCTAATATTTCTATGCAGCTCATGGTCCTTCTACTGCCAGAATAGGCAATAGGACCTAAGGACTGGAAGGACTGTTTCCTTTTCTTGCCTCAGGCTTTGTTATGCCTAGAGTGATCACTCAAGTGCTACTGCCTACACAGCATCCATAGTCTGGTGGGAAATTAGGGTACCTGCTGGTCCTGAAATCTGATGAGAAACTTTTGTTGCCTGAAACCTCTTAAAGCAGGAGTAAATAGTGGTACACAAATTCCTTTTCTTGCAAGGGACAAAGCTTTGCCATGCTAAGCAGCCATAATATTCCGAAACCAGTCCATATCACACCATGACTGTGGTCTGCACACAGCAGGTGGGTCAGATCTAGACCTCCTGTGTAGCACATGCACTCAGCTGCAGCACTGTGGCCTCTTTACGTCATGTGTCTGGTCATGGGTGGTCTTCTGTATGTGACAGGCCTTGACTTCGCCGAAAGCTGTGCTGGGGAAAGAACCCAACAAGAAAGGTCTCCTACCCCAGACCTGTTTGTCCTGGTGTCTACAAGCATCAGCTCACAACAAGCTGCCTGAGAGAAGCCAGGAGTGTAAGTAAAGGTTGTGTTCATTTGGAAGGGTTTTGACTGCCTCTGTCATCCCAGGATGGGGGAGTGCAATAACTGTAGGAGGAAAGTTGGATGAGAGGGGGTGGTTGGGGGAGGATTTTACATATGGGCAGGAGTGTGTGCCTTCAAGCACTGAGTGTGTTGGAGGTGAGGAACTAGAAAAGGAGAAGTTATCTTAATAAGTCTGAGTCACTGAGGGAGTGGGGGTGGTGGCAGCGAAGTCTTAGCACAGCAGGGATTCATAAACTGAGGAGGACCCTGTGAAAATTTTGCATGTGCTGAGTTGTGGAAAGGAAAGCAATGAAACGGCTTTGCCAAGCTCTCATGAAGCCATCAAGCTCTTTGCAATGCCCACCCGTTTAATTCTGGTCCTTACCTCTTGAGTGTGTGAAAGTAGAGCGTGCAAACCTTCTGAGTTTAATTTCAAATAAACAGCAAGTGATTAATTCTTACTGAATAAGTCTTGCACAGTTTTCCCCTCTGCCCTGGCCATCTCTTTCTAGTTCAGATACAAAGTCAGAGGAAGCTCAGTTCTTTTAACTGAGTTTCTTTTTCAGTTTGTGCAGCTATGAATCTCTGAGGAAAAATGGAGGTGGGAGGCTCATGGGGATTGAAGCAGAAGAAATAACCCCCACAATGTTTTACTGCGGATTTGTGCACTCTGTCAGTCTGGAATATACATTACTAAAAGGGGCTAGCAAAGCCACCTGGGATTGCTATGTGCACCTCTTCAAAAATGCAACCTTCATGGAGAAATGGAAAAAGCAAAGTAGGAGGGAAAAGGAAAATTAGGTTGAATTTAAAAACTGGATTCCTGAAGAACAAGGTCCATGTTTCTTAAGGAAAAGAGACTTCTGACAGAGGAAAGGTTAATGTAAAGTAAGAATTTGCAACATCTTCATCCAGAATATGAATGAACCTTAGGTGAACTTTTACTTAATGCTATTTTATTCACTTGTCTCCTTTCTATTTTTGGGCCTGACCTACACATGCATAAATATAACCAGAGAGGGCTGCTTGAGTGCTGTTTCCAACCCTCTTGGGAGTGAGAAGTAGCAGGAATGTCAAGAAGATCCAGATCCTGAGACATTACAATTTGGCAGAATATGGACTAGTGCAGCTGAAGTCTGCATTAGTAAAGTTGGATATTTGAATCTTCCCCTGATTTATGTCTGAACTTTGAGCTTAAAGGACTGCTAATTTAAGAAGGTATATCTCTCAAAAAGCAGGCAGATGCCTAGCTGCAGTCCTGCTAAATAGAGTTGCAAGAGCACCCATGTGCGCTGGACAAACCGGAGACCTGTGTGCAAAGCACAGCGATAGGGCAACTGATTGTAAGTTACACTGTAACAGCGGCTGCTTCTCTGGCTCTGACTTGCCAGAGTCACAGGATCTTTCAGCTAAACGCAGGCCAGCCCAAGACTCAAATTAGCTAGAAATCAGCAGTGCAGCTGCTTTCGGAGTTGTGCCCTCACCCGCTGCAGGCAGGCTGAGCGTTGCAAACTCTTCCATGAGAGCATATGCCAGTGAAGAGATGCTGAAGATACCTGAGTATGCCCAAATGACCCTGAAATTGATGCGCCTGCTATGGTGTGAGTTTTTTTGGTTGTGGTGTGAATGGAGGACTACCTAGTTATTACAGTTTCAGGTAAGTAGGATCCTGGTTTGCTAGCCTGCTTCAGTGTTGCATGCAGTAGGGAATTCACTCTCTTGAGATTCCTTTTGTGTCTGTTCTTTCCCATCTTGACACTATGAATTTTCCAGGTCTTTTCTTCCATGTGAATGAACGAGAGCAACAGTATGTCTCTGGATGATATTTGTCTCATTAGAAAGTGCTCTGAGGGGAAGAACAGCTTAAGAATCTCTGCGTTTAGCATATGAATATGCCTGCTGAGATGGAAAGCATGGCTCTGTAGTGCAGAGACTATTGCACGTGCACACAAAATCAGGCAGCTTTTTTCTTTCGTCCAGCATTCCTTGCCACTTCAGTCCTTGTCTGTCCTTCAAGCATATACATGGGAGAAGAAGGAAAGGTGTCTCTGAGTGAGAGTTACCACCTTCTAAGTATTGGCTTAAGACCAGCTGAAACAAGGTTAGTTTGCGACCTGCATAATTCTGGCCTAGATCTAAGGTCCATAGAAGGGAAAAAACCTGCTTCATGTTAAGAAGCTGTAGGTCACTGCAGACACCCTGTCTTTTTGATGTTTCCTGTGTGTTTAGCTTTCTCTGCTTTCCATTTTCAACTTTCAGCTCTGAAACATGTTTTCAGGGTGGTCCTCTCACTAATGGCATTAAAATTGCGCTGCTTAAGTGCAGTGAGATAGGACAAGGCTGATGTTGGGAACTGCAACATCAGTGGGAGGTCAGTGGGAGGTGTCATGGGAAGCGCTGGAAAGCTTTCATCTGAAATAATTGGGATTAGTATCTCTGCCATTGTAGCATTTGGTTCTCAAGCTGTGTTATCCTACCTGTTGCTCTCTGTCTTGGCTCTGCTTCCTCTGATATTTGCTGAAAGCAGAGAACACACAGGCCTAATGCACTCTTCTGCATCATGGTGGTTGCTTCTGCCAAATTCTGGATTTTGGATGTGAAAAGCTCATAGGAGCTGTGGAGAACTGGAGGAAAGGAGGTTTGTCAAACATATTCTCCTCTTTTTGAGCTCTCTTTATTGGGGAGGGAGGGTTGAAGGGAGGAGAGGGATTGAGCAGCCCATAAAGGAGAGTATTGAAGCCAGTTTATTTAAGAAGCAAAACAGATAAAAATTAGGGTTCCTATGGCAACTGGCTACCAGCAGAAGCACCTCAAAGATTTGGGGAGGAAGGGGAGAGATAATGAAATGGTTTAGCATAAGGCCCCAACCTTTTGGGTTAAAAAGACCATTTCCCAGCTGCAGCAGAGTCATCAGCTCATTTGCTGAAGAATGACATTTCTTTGTGACCAGCACCAAAGGCAGAGCACAAATTCTCCGTGTCAGCTTATCTGGGCCTTAAAGTCGTGAGGTAGAGTATTTTACAGACAGCCCTGAGATATGTTCCATCTCTGTGTGAATTGAACGAGAGGAGTGGAAGATGGTAGATGATGAGGAGATGAAGGAACCACAGAAGCTGAGTGGCACGTGCAGAAAAGGCATTAGTTAAGGCTTGTGGATATGATGTCTAGTTGTCACCTCCTCCTCTGGGAGGTCCTAGAAGCCATGCTGCTTCTCCCGGATCTGAGGAAGGTTGGAGACCAGCTTTCTTCTCTGGTCTTAAGACCATCCCATCTCAAAATCAGAGAGGATATGTGTATGTACAAGCTTGCTCTTGCAGCAGAGAACCTAAAATCTTAGTTTTGTTTTGTTAGTGCATTGGTGGGATGTGTTGGCTTGGGTTTTTTTGCCACAATGCTGAAGTAGCTCCAAGAGCTTTGGTGCTTATGTGTGTTCTCTTCTTGATGCCAGCCTTCCTGCTGAGAACAACATCTCTCACCAGGTATTGTGGTTTTTCCATTTGGAGTTAAAATGCCAAAGCATATAGTCATTTTATTCTGAGGTTGAGGGGAGACTGAAAGAGGTTAAGTATAGCTTTTGTTGAGATCAGCACTGCATGGAAAATAACCATCTTTGTACAACCTCAAGGCTCTATATTGAAGGTCCTAGTGAATGGCGCCCTGATCAACTCCTGCCCTGGGAGACTGAGTGATTTCCTTAATTGGATTTTATTTGTTGATCTCACTTCCTTGATTTTTTAATTTTTTTAATAGCTCATTATAATCATGCCCTTCTGTCTACTGGAAAAAAACCATACCTCACACTGAGAAAGAATTGTATTTGTCCTTTGGCATCTGGTGGTTGGCATAGCTTCCATCAGAGCTCATGTTACTGCTGAGGAGTGGATACAGGGCAGCATTCCCTGTTCATCCTGGAGTGTGCACACACAGAGACACACCTGTTTGTGCTGGCAAGGGTGTGAGAGAGAGCCTGTCAATCAACTTCTACTGAAGTCTGAAATTGGGCTGATATTGGTATTCATGGAGTACATAGCAAGTTGTGAGCTTGTCGCACCAGAAAGAGCCATTTGAGTTGTGTGATACAACTTGTATCTGTTTTCTTGAGCATTGGCCATCTAGGGTTAAACTCTATGGTTCATCCCAGGTTAAGAGAGCGCATGGAGGATGAGTGACAGCAGAAGACTGCATGTAGTAGGACTGAGGAATGTGTAGAGTTTACAGGTACAGATATGTAAATAGCACAGCGGGATACAGGGGCCTTATTCCTTATTAGAAAAACTTATGTTTAAAATTTTGATAGGTTAAAACTGCTAACAAGAGGACTTACCCTACTGTAGTTAAATGTGGAGAAGGTGGATAGGGAATGATTGAGGAAAGGAAAAGTGTAGGAGATGAGAAATATGCAGTAACATGAAGAAGGGAGCATTTGAGCCTTGAGAAGGCTAATACTAGTGCATGAATAGAATTCAGGAAAATGAAATATAATGAGAAGTTTCGAAACTGGGTCGGGGGGAGAATGGCACAATGTATGCTGTGTGGGTAGGAATGAAATGGGGGAGTAGGAACTGAACAGGATAAAAGGGGAAGGGGGAATAGTTAGTGGAGAAAATGAACTGAGTAAGAAAGGGAGATATTTGTAAGGCAATGGGGAGGAGGGGGTTTTAATGGAGAGGGTGGAAGAAGGAAGGTAGGCAAAGAAACTAAGTGTAATGAGAATACTGAATTACAGATGTGTGTGGAGAGAATACCAAAAGGTGGGGGCAGCGAAAGGAGAAAATATCCTATTACCTGGAGGAAGCAAAGATTTATAGAGAGACATAGCTTTCCTTTTAAAGTCTGAGGGAAAGAGGAAGAACTAAGGTTAATTGGAGAGCTGTGGACATCAAAAAAGATGGACAGGAAAAAAAGAATAGAGCTATAAAAAAAAAAAAATTGGGAAAATGAAAGGAAATGGAGGGGGTGGAGTGGGAAAATGGGGAAGAAAAGCCAAGGGTGACAGTGTGTTGCTGTGCACTGTGCCATTAGAGGCTCCTCAGATATGTTCCTGTGAGCTCCTGTAGAAGCTTATCATTGTACTCCCTGTGAACCTGTAAAAACCCCCATCTCCATGAAAGTAGGCAGCCGGGATACAAGTGCCTTTCCCAAAGGAAATGGAATCTCCACAGCTACAGGGTATGCCTGTCTTGACAAGCTAAGAAAAATGTCCTCCACACTGCCTCTGTCCATACATTTGCTACATAAATTTAGGGTCAGGACACACTTAAATTCAAGTTTCTAATGTGTTTCTCCTGTTCAGAGAATGCCCTTAGTGTGCATAGAACTGGGTAGCATGCATGGTTTTGAGTAATTTGTATAAAGGCCTGACTTTAAAGACTTGAATTTGGTGGTAGCAGCTAATGCTTTCTCAAAAAGCAGATGTCATCTGTATATCTGGAGTGGCTGACAGGCTGAACCAACGTACATGACCCTGTAATGCTCAAAACTTGTCCTGTGACTGATGTCCAGACTATCCTGGGAGGGAGCCCATTGTCATTTTCTTGCTTGTCTTGACTGCCCTGGGGCAGCCATGCCAAACTGTGGCAAGCAGAGCTATAGGGAAATGCTCATTAGCTCAAGCTGTCCAGCCAGTAACAGCAAAAACCTGGAGGGTGTATGGGATTCTCTTGCAGAGATTTGTTCTTGCAGCAACAGTGATGTGCCTAGAAATGCCACCATTTTATGCCAGACTTCAGTGCATCTTGCACTCTGAATGAATTCATGAGTATAGCCTGAAACATATTAATTCTCCCTTGTTCTAGTTTGCCAGCAAAACAGTGTATTGAGGAAACCTGTGACACCTACCCTAGGCACTTACTTGCAGCTAAACTGTCAGAGCGGGAAGTGCCAAATACATGCTCTGATTTGTAAGCACTGAGAAGGAATTCTTCTAGAGGGGATTGCAGCCTGTCAACCCCTCTGCCTACCAGGCCTTTTATAAATTTTCCATTTATAGCCTTTATTGTCTAAGATTGAGTCAACAGAGTAAGTGGTGGACAAGGTGAGGCCTTGGGGCGTCTTCAGCCAGAGCTGTTTGTATGGAGTTTAATACTGGTGTGACTATGTTTCTAAGCAAGGCTTCTGTTTCTCAGCCTTAGTTTCAGCCTGCCTGATGTCTCATTTTGCCCCTTCTGACCTCTAGTCAGCTTTCCTTCTACAATTGTCACTGCCAGGAGCAGGTTTTAGTGCATCAATCCTCCAACTTTTACTAACATTTTCTTTGGGAAATTACTTTTTTCCTTCATCTGGAAACATTCCATTCCAGTGCAGAGTACACAGAAGGAACTGGGATTCTGCGTTAGTTAGTAGTAACTTCTGGATTTTCAGCCCTGTTTGAAGTTAAATTAGGTGTTATATTAGAACTACATCTGAAATGCAGAATTTCAGTGGTGGGCTGAACATGAGTGGAAATCAATCACACCTTTGCCTAAGCTAGAGAAAAATGCCTGCTTGTGTGAGGTGTGCAGGCTTGTGTGCCTGTCAAAAATCCTATTTTTAATTTTTTTTCAAAGATGGTGAAAAAAACCAATTAAGATTAAAACAAAGGAATAAAGTGTGGGAATAAAGGCTTGGATGGGATTGTGCTGGCCATTGGGTCCTGTCCTTGTGGTCACAGGTAACCATACAACAATTTCACAATCTGGATTTGGAGAGGAGGGGGAACACATTTTTGTGTATTGCAAATTGTAAGGAGCACTTACCTCCCTGTAGCAAGATTAAGCTCTTTAGCACAACTTTTGAAAGACTTTTCTATGCCACAAGGAGCCATCTGACATGTCAGACATTGCCAGCCTTCTGGGTCCCTGCAAGAGTGAGAACCTGAGGGTGAAAATACCCAGATGATCTTGGGGAGATGCACAGTACCATCTGTTAGAAGGAAGAGTGGGAAAATCCCAGTGGCTTCTGCTGGTGTGAGCCTGTGGGAAAGCCGTTTCTGATCTTATGATGGTGATTGCTTCAGTCATGGTTGTATGAGCAAGATGTGAGTCAAGAAACTAAAGGATTAACTGTGTGGTTAACAGCACCAGTGGTCTCCCCCCAGTGTCTCAAATAGTGGTATTTTGTTGTAAGGAGGACATTCAGTATGGAAATTAAAAGAATGCAAAATGGGATTTCTACCCTATGACATCCATTAAATCTATTAAAGTGAGCCAAGAATTATAAAGGAGGTTAATTTGTTCTCTTACATAATCTCAAAATAAGAGCATAATCTATTGAGACTCCTAGCACCGATCCCTGTTAAACTGCCTCCCACTCTTTTGGTGGTGTTAACCACTTTGTGCAATCATAACAAAGACTGGGAAGGTTTGTTGTTCTCCACTTGATCCCTGGCTTTCTGCTACTGTAAAGTGAACCTGTATCCTTTCATCTTTAAACGGGTTTTACCTGTCCGCAGCTGGTATTGGTGCAGCTGCATGTAAAACCCCTACAGTTTTACTTGTGAGTGCTGCTGGTTTGTATTGAACCAGCACTCTTGTTTTGGGACATTCTCGTGTTTGTTTTGGACATTAAATATTTAAAGCTTCCATTTTGGTGTGTAGTTTTTGGCTGGTAAGAGGAAAATCTGTTTGAATGCTTTACTTCTGCGTGTCCCCAGCTGTGTGCTTGCCCTGCAGCACTGGCTAGGTAAGCAGTTTTATAAAAGGGAAGGTTTTTTCTTTGGCTCCTGATACATCTTTTCTTTGTAGCTTCAAACTACAAGTTTCTCAAGATGAAACTTCCACCTTATGCAGATCTCTGGAGCTTTCTAAAGAAAAACTTCTCCCACTCATCAGGCTCGTGTGGCTTTGTACCACTGCTCTCGTTGTGTGCCTAGTGCTTGTCACATTGCTGCGTGGAGACTTGGCTTAGATTCTCTTTGTTTACTCCTTCTCTGTGGTCTAAGATGCTGCTCTTGTGTCATGACTGGGCACTGTGTGTGATGACAGCTCTGCCATGGTAAACTGTGAGAGGCACATAGTTTCTCTAGTGGAAGTGCCAGATTTTCTCCATCTCAATATTTGATTGAGAACAGGGACAAATAATTGATTATTTTCGCATAGCTGTACTCCTGAAATCCACAATGGCTTTCAGACTGAGATTACCACCAGAAAGAAAATGAGAAAGACCTGAATGCATGTGTGAGTTCATGAGCTCTGTAAAGGGAGGTAGCTACTGCGAGGACAAAACCAGTGCTGATCCCCAGCATGTGCTGGGGCAAATGCTTAGCTGCAGCTGCTTTCCATAGGCAGGAGGAATTTTAAACTGCTGCTTGCCTTATTTGTACTGATGAAACTTATTTGGCTGTTGATGAGTGAGACCTGGCAAATAGAAACAGGCTGCATTAGTGTTTGTAGTGGGAAGGCACTAAGAATTTCCAGAAATAAGCATTTTACATTAGGGGGAAAAAAAAAATCAGTCTGCAAAGTGCAACTGGACGGAATGACTATGACAACAATGGAAAAACATTTGCCCTAATCCAAGAACAAGTAATTATGGAGCTTACACCGTGCTGGGGTAGCTTTTTGCAAAAGGGAGACAAAATGTGCAGTGGCACATGCTTGTGCCTAACTTCCACAGACAGAGGTAGAAATGCTCCAAGGAAGCTAACAGCACTCCTCCACAGATTAAAGGCAGCAAATACCATCTGGTCCATGAGGGACAGGTTGCTCTGAAAGTCAGGGTGTTATTTATATGCTCTGAAGACTGAATGGGGAGGGCTTGGGAGGTGAGCTGTGCAGTGGGGGGAGCCTAACAGGTGAACCATGCAAAGGTAATCTCTGTACTGCAGGACTGAAGGGGGCAGTGGGGAGGGTCACTAGCAAGAAGACGTAGTCAGAAGGCAACTGCATAGTGAAGTAGCATATCTCCTCCAACCTTTGGTGATGGGCCAAGCAAGACAAAGGATTTTCCAGCTGGAAGCCTACCTCTGGCGTATGGGATCAAGGGCAGGTCAGGAGGTTGCCCCAGAAGTGTCCAGAACCAGCCAGTGATGGGGCTGGAGGTTTTGCTGCTGACTCAGTGCCTGAGGCAGACTATGCCTCCTGCCAGCTGTGCAGAGGCAGCTGTGATTCCTCTGTACTTGCCGACTGACACTCTTTGCCCTCCAAGCTCCTGAGCATGAGCACTTATGCTTTGCAGACACACCTTGGGGCTTAGAGCAATTGAATTTTGTTTTATTCTCTGTCTAGCTCCCACACGCTGTGCTCAGCAAAGAGATCTTGTAACCCTTTTCAGCCCTGCTGGCAAAGACCCCAGCACCAGCTAAATTTTTTGAGCCTCATGTTTGCCACTAAAAAAAGGGAAAAAGCAGAGGCTTTTAAACTGTGCCTTGCAAACTATGTCAAAGGTTTCATAAAGTGGGTATTTTTATCATGTCATAAAAGCCCCACTTTTATTTTTGTCCCTTCAACCTGTGCAAAATTAATTGAAAGCATTTTACCTTGCTCTCCTTTGCTTCCCTGACTTTCAGAAACTAGCTAACTTTAGGACCCAGGAGGGAAGGCATCATCTGATGTTGGCAATTGCTGGCCATGATGTGTGTCTATTTATAGTACGTGTGTGTCTAACCACCTTGTCGTTCTTTTCTTAGCATCAGCTGGACTAGCTTAGCTATCAATTATCCATGAAGCTAATGACAATACAAGGAAAGCTATGTAAAGCAGGTGCTCAGAGGAGGGAGAAAAAGGGGAGGTAGGTGTCAGGGCAGTGAGAGATGAGGTTTTAGGAACTGAAAAAGATCCTTTTTCTCAGCCTGAAAACCCTTGTTATCTGTAATAATACAACAATAATTAGCAACAAGGTGCCTGCACAAAGTCATTGTACCTGCTTTCAGCTAGTATGTCCTTCCCAAATGTTATTTCCCTCATTTATTTTCATTGTGTTGGCAATTAAAAGCAGTGGGTTTTCTCATTTTTGGTTTTTCCCTTTCCCCCTCCTTTGCTTTTAATAGACCTTAAGCTGGCTGTTCTCCTACCCGCTCTCTGTCCTGGATTCTGATTTTTGGGTTGGTAGTCACAGGTTCTAGTTTTCTTGTGGAAAAACTGAGCCTCTGGTATTTCTTCCACTTGGAGAGCCTGTGTTTTCTCTTTTGCCTCCATTTCAGAGAGGGTTTTGCATGTAAAGACCCTGGCTCTGTAAGGAGAAAGAAGCAAGCAAAGGGGCATTGTTCCACCCATTGCCAATGTCAAAACTGATTGTCAGTTATTGATCAGCCTGTGAGCTTTTTTATTGGTTGGTTTTTATGGAATATTTTTTTCTTTTTTGGCTGGCTTGCCTTTGCTGCTTTCCTCTCTAAGCACAGAGGAGCAGGACAGTGTGAACTCTGCTCTTGACAGCAGCTCACGTTCTGACACCATCTGCCACCTAATCCACTTCCAAGGAAGGGTCTGACGTCTGTGTGCACGTGTGTGCACATATACCCTCCCCATGTAGCCATACATCATCTCAGCAGACTCATCCTGACCAGCTCGCAAGTGCCATTTCTCTTACAAAAATTGGCCTTTGATACTTTTTCTTTCCTTCCTCCTGCTTTAGATTTCCCTGATCCAGTCTGACATACTTTGGTGGGAGGCAGGGGAACGGGCTTATGAGTTGAAACTGGAGAAGATTTCCTCAAAAATTAAACACCTCTGTTTTCCTGCCTACCCTGGCTCTCTGAGGTGCTGAACTTCCAGGTTTATATTTTTTTGTATCTATCTATCTATCTATCTATTTAATTTAATTTTGTTTTTTTTTACTTTTCCTACAAGTTATGAGTGTGGGATGCATGGATTTCTTTTGCAAAAGCAGCAGGAAGCAGAACAGGTGTAAATTGTCCATGCCAGGCTCCTTGGATAGCTGGTAAGTGGGATCTTGCAGGAACTGTTGAATTTTAAGCTTTTCAGTAACATAATGCTGGTCTTGTTTGACTGCCAGCTTCAAGCACTTAATGTGTTTCAAGCTGTATAGATCTCCTTCCTCTAAAAATACATGAAGAATGACAGTTATCATCACAAATGATGCTGTGTTGTATCTGCTGATGTTTTTAGATGTGCTGTATTCAACACAGTTCACTGATTGTACTGGATCATGTTTGCTCATGACATTCGGTTCTGTGCACACGCAGTGCTGCGGAAAATGGCTGGAGAATTGAGAGGAGAATTGAAGGGGGGTTTTGGGAAGGAAGGAGGGATGGGACACTATGCATTCAGAAATGCCAGTTGTTTTGGTTGCGGTCATCAGTTACGCCATATTTCTGGGCTCTGGTAATGAATGATTGAATAAGCTTCTGGAAATCAGTAGCTCTCTAGTGATGGGTGGCTTTCACACCTGAGTGTTGTGATTTCTTCCTCTTGGGTGCCCATGCATAACCGTTGCATCCCCCTTTGCAGGGGTCTTCATTGCAAAAATTGTTTCGCTTTTCCCTGGATGAGGAGGAAGGAATAGCACTCTCTTCAAAAGTTAACAGAGTCTTTGGAAAGATATCCCTTCCTCTGCCAAACAAGAGGCCAGGAATCAGTTCATCTGCAAATCCAACAGTGTTCTGCCATGCAATGCAGGTTTGATTCAGGGCTTCCTGATGGATCTGGAAAGACTGCTGCTGTCTGCAGGGGGCTTTAGATCAGGCTTAGTTACAGCTCTCATTGGTTCCTGTGAAGTTCTTCTTGGCTTTGTGGTCAGATTTTTTCCCCCTCCATCTGCCTTTGTAGACTTTCTCCCTCATTTTCCAGGTACACACTAATGGCAGGAAGTTATTTTCCTGAGTAATCTTCACAACAGTTTCTGCATCATATTAAGCATGGACCAGAGGAATCCTGCTGTTCAGTTGCACTTCATCAATCACTCTTAAAGAAAACAAAAATAGTGTCATACTGAATAATGTTCATTAATTAGGAAATAAAAAGGAACTTCATATTAATTGGAGATAGATTTCTAGACTGAAACTATGTAATCAGCAAGCTCTGCTAAGTGTGTTTTATTCTTGTAACAGAAAAATTACTTTCTGACTCTTCGAGATTACTTGTGGAGGTATTCAAAGAGAGGTTTATATTCATACCATATTGACATGTATTGATGAAACCTGAAAACTTCTTCCATTTTTCCGCTGCGGAAAATTGCTTTCATTTGTCACTTCTAAAGGAGGCAGGGGAATAATTCTCCACCCCCAGCTAGCAATTTAAAAGTGATCTGTTGAAGATGGAATATTTCAGACAATTGATTAAAGAACTTTTCTTCCAACCCTGGTTTCAGCTCTTGCGTAGGATTGCATCCTGTTTGCAGCAAGGCACTTAGAGTTCAACTACTACTTTGTTCTGGAGAGCCTGTTTTCAAAAATAAGTCTTGTTGCTGTGATGCCATAGTTTCATTTAAAGGGCATCATTCACATCTTGCTCTTGTCGATGTAGAGAAAATAGTGATGTGCGCATGGAGGAACTAGATTTGTGAAGTTACATTTTTCGTTTGAGCACTCAGTCATTTTTCAGTGAAATATGTATCTACAAGGCAATGGAAAAAACAGTAATAAGTGTTATGTGTGTGAGAATTATGCCTTATTTTGAATTCATAGTATTTAGAAAGTCATCCCTTTACCTAGTATGTTTGTTTCCCAATTAAAATATCTTGTAATGACTACTAATGAATAGTATGTGTTCATCATCTAAGATAAAAACAAAACTTTCACTGCTGAAACATCTGCAGGGAATTAGAACACTCCCTTCAGTACTGGACAGTTTGTGATTTGTTGTTTTCCAGTCTAATCTCTCTACCTCTGTATCCAATGTTCTGTATCAGCATGGGGACTCTCTCTCATAAGCAGACCTTTGCCAACATTCCCTTGAGGTGTTGACAGACTTATGCAGGGAGGGATGAGGAATTCCCTTGAGCATAGATATTCCCTTTGTGCCTCTAGTCAAGTAGCAGCGAGCCCAGGAGGAAAGCTGGTTCTCATGGGAAGTGTAGACTGATCTTGCAGGCAAAAGCTTGGAAAATTCTAAATAAACTCCTGGAAAATCATGAATGCTTGAACCAAATTCAGGCATTTTGGGGTTCAATTTCCAGAAAGATTTCATGGATGTAAGCAGCGCAATATTGTCTGAGGCTTTTGGAAGCCTCTTTAGTCACATTGTTCTAATCAGGCTTATCCAGCACTATTGATAAGCTGAAACTCTAAGAAAACAACCAAAAGCTTAAGCAAACAAAAACAGAACTGAGAATCCCTTTCCCTTTGTAATAATATTGGGAGCAACTGTAAACCTTGGAGAAAAGGGGCAACAGGGGATGCTGAACACGTTTCCAGGTCTGACAGTTCAGAATAATTCTGGCTTTGTTACCAGTATCACCTGTTTGAATGGCTTTAATTATGATATTCTCTGAGGAGAAAAATGCTCTCAGTGTTTACTGACTGTATTAGTGAAAAATTAAGTAATTTCTGAACGTGCATAAAATTTAAAATTGATTTTATTACTGCTGTCTAAAAAATATTGCCCACGTTGAGACTAAAAAGCTAATTTGCTAAGGTTGAGCGCAGTCATTTTTGAAAACGCCCCTTCCAAGTGAGTGTATTTGCTGAACTTCTTACTTCAAATTAACTTTTAAAATGCAAGTGATATGAAGTGGTATTTTCAGTCCCCCTGTTTTAGAAATGGTGGATACAACATATGTTGGTTTCCTCATCTGTAAAATGCATACATATGTTAATGATGGCCAACATTTCGTAGATTGTTTTTAGGCTGAATATCTTTAAAAGCTTTCGTCTCCCCTGATTAAGAGGAAAACTGCAGGTCAAATTAACTACAATTAGAAGGCATTTTTTTCCACTTGGTCCGTATCTGAAAATCTAGTTTGCCATAGCTCCATAAAGGTGATGGTAGTAACTGCTTTACACTGGAAACTCTTGAACTCTTGTGTAAGTTCTTGGTTATTCAAAACCTAGATTCATGCTGGTTTTGTTGTGTGGTTATTTATTTTTTTTCCGCTTGTATTTTGTTTTGCTTTGATTTTTAATGAGGCAAGAAGTGAGGAAACTAAGTCTGATGGGAACCTTTAATTTATCAGTATAGCTTAACTCTATTTTCATATTTCAAGATTTTCAGCCAGCAGCAGTTTGTAGTCAGATTCAGGTTGGCAAACTCTGATCTGTGTGCATTTGTGGTAATCTGGATGCAAACTTCAGTTTTCCAATACAATAAATTTAAAATCAAGTTAACCTCATATGGAAATACTTGTGGCAAGCAAATTTAAGAGTCTTACATCAGGATCAAAACATCACTCTGTATTACTTACTCTTAATACTCTGGGGGTTTGATTTGCACGTGCCTGTTTTATATAAAGCAACTTGAGAATCTGAGAGGTGGCTGATCACCTAGACCGGATGATACTTGTTTCGGGTTACTGCAGGGAATCAAGTGTGAAATAGCAGAGGTACTGATGAGGACATGTGATATATCCTGAAAAATCAGCAGCTGTTCGTGACAATTTACAAAGCACCAGTGTGGGATCTGCCTCCAAACTGGAGCAGCAAGGTCCCGGAAATCAGGAGATGGGCAAGCTGCTTTGTTGCTGCATGAGGACTAAATGAGCATAGGGTGATGGCTGGCAGGATGCAAGTCTAGGGTCAAATAACCACTTCTTTTGAAATGAGGAATCTTACACCTGTTAAACTTAGTAACAATGAAGTTGAACAGATGTGGGTACACAAGAACACAGAACAATGACTGTGTAGTGCGGCAGACTTGAGTGAAGACTTTTTGTTTAAGTTACATCTCAGGACTTGGAGTACATATCATGCAATGGTGACAATAAGAATTAGAAAGTAAGTGTAACTTCTGCCAGCTCTTATCTCTGTCCTGCCAATGGAATGTTCATTTCAGGTAGTTGATTCTTCAATTTCTGTCTGTTTTGATCTGAAGCAGTCTATACATTTTATATCTCACCCTGGAGGTGGATGAACACAGCTCTTCAGGGCATCCTTATTCTTTGATTTCTGGGAGATCTGTATGCAGTGGGCTGCTTCATCAAATATTTCTGACACTCAAATAGTCTCTAAAAACCCCAATGCAACCAAATCCTCTAAGATGAGCATGGTCAGGACATGTTCTCTTAAAACTCCAGATGGGTATTTGCTTCCAAGCCAAATGCTGCAAGCACACAAAAGCGCATACATAGAGAGTGCTGTGGCTTCTTTTAAAAGAGTTTGGGGACCTCCGCATCTGACTGTTAGATGCCACCTCAACCCCATTTTCTTAGCACTGATCTTAAATGGCAGTCCAACTGGCATTTGAACAAGGGGAGATGAAGAACTCTGTGGACTTTAGATCCTGAGCATCCACTTCCTTTTATTTGGAGGGGAGGAGGGGGCTGTGATCCCTTTTCCTGATGATATCAAAACACTGAGGTAAAGCTGAATGTAGGAATTTCCATCCATTTGTCATCCTGTGTGTTCTTTGGAAAAGCAGAGCATTTCATAGACCTGTCAGCAGGGTGGTTTTTATTTGCAGTAAATTCATATTTGAAAAAAGGGAGAGGAGAAATGGTAGCAACTGTAGAGGATGACAAAAGTCTCCAAGTAGATTTTGGTGCACCAGGGACTATGTATCATGGTGACGTTCTCTAAATGTCAAGCAGTGCATGCTGGCAAAAATAGTCTAAATTCACGTATAGTGATATGCTCTGGAGCGGTGGAGTTCTCCAAGGAATAAAAGTCATTGTTGATATTTCAGTGAGAATATTCAAACAGTGTTACTATAGTTGTGGGAAAAAAAGGAAAAAAAGACAGAGAAGAGATTTCTGGGGAACACAAAGGAAACAAAGCAGAAATTTAAGTGGCTATCTGGGTTCATCCAGGTCTTGTATAATTTCTGAGGGATCAGCCTCTCCTGTAATAATCTTATTCTACTTCAAAATAGTTGATGAAAGAGCACACTTTCACTGTAATTAATCAAAAGCAGCACTGAGGTAGGAAACCTTGCTTAACTCCTACTCTTGCCTTGCCTGCACTGATCTTCAATAAAACACACCAGGTGTTTCCATATTTGCTGAAATTCCCTTAACTCAAGGTTTCCCTCAGCTTCAGGGTAGAAAATATTGGTCTAATCATTCTGAATTGTGAATGAATCACTGGAGTGCTTTGACTGGAGAAGAACTCCTAGGAGGAGTACAGTGCTGTACTGCCAAAGGTCTTTATTTGTTATGTTGATTTAAAGAAAGCATCTGAAATGGTTTATTTTGTTACTTCTCTGTTCTCTTTTCTGGTGAATATGTATGTAATTGTGAAGAACTGAGAACAGCTCATGTGGCCTTGTATTTGAGGGGGAAACTGCCATTTTAAATGAGGTTTGAAAAGATTCTTTTAAAATTGGAGATGGTGCCCTTAAAAAAAGCATTAGAGGTATGGGGACATGGAAAGAATATAGAGGTTGCTTTGTTTAACCCTTCAGAATTCTAGGCTGGGTTTTATGCCCCTTCACAGGAGAGAAATAGCCAGCTATCTGGATATTTTTGAAACACTGTGATACAGGGGCAGAGCAGATGATGCATGGCTGAGTTTCTCCCTGTGAGTGTAAGGTCTGAGATTTTGCTTACAACAGGAATGTGTCTCCAATTGCTGTACTCAGCAGGTGGTGTCAAAATGAGTGTGGCTAATGCAAGTTAGTACTAAAGGCACCCAGCAGATGGCAAAAATTTCTGCCCAAAGGGAAAAGTGTTGTACGAGTGCAGTGTTCCCTTCACCTGAGATGAGGCTGAAAACTAACTCTCATGAGCCAGGTGAGCTGGGATAAATTAAGGCAGGAAGGAGAGCAATGTGAGAAACTGTGGAAGCTCCTGTTATTCAAACAGTGGGTCTGATGTCTCAGTTAGCTTTCCTTATCACTTCTGATGATGATGGTGGATCTCATCTGCTTCAAAGCAAAGTAGACAAGGACTTTCTTTCATAGCTACTTTACCTAATATGCACTCTGCAGGATGCTTTAGGTGAGAAAATCAGCATGTAAAATTGTTAGCATAGTGGTATTACTTAAGGGTTGGGGGTTTTATCTCCTTGGGTCTTCTTGTAGATCACTCTGTGCCAGCAGACCTTGTGTTGGGATGTAATTTCCATGAAAGATGTGCCTAAAATTAGTCACAGAACAAAACTGATTCTTTGCTATTTAGTGCTTAGAAGTTCACTGACATTAGGGGTCAGTTCATATTTTGGTGAACTTGTAAATAAATGGTTATTTCCTGTATACTGAAGAAAGAGTATTATCTGAACAAAGTAGGACCTTGAGCAGTTTAGGACTACATTCTATGGGAAAATACAAAACTGCTGTCATTATAGAGTCAATAAATCCTTGAATTGATCTATACTGATGTTTTTCCAGGTTGCATCCTCTTCTGCCATTCCCAATGTGCGAAGGAAATGGTTTTCTGAAAATGTTTCTGCTGATATCAATGTTGGTGTTCCTAAACATAGAACAAATCCATATGTTCTGGGATTTAGTTATAGCCCAGCTCTTCTTGGTCCTGGTCAGCATGAGTCTCAGTTCTTTTATAAATTATTGAGCATGCTTTTGAACCACTTTCTCAGTTTTACTTCAGCCCTGCAAACGGGCAGGTTTCAAACACAGTTAACCATGGTACTTCCTGTTCCACGAGGTGTACCCAGGTTATAGCTGTTTTATTTAGCACAGTGTGGGGTTTTCATTGTTGCAGTCATGTTCTATTTACAGTTACCAGAAAAAGTTTCATGTCTCTGTTGCTTGCCTTAGAAGAACTGCGCTGGCAACAATTTTTGCCTTTCATCCGTAAGAGAAGGACTTCTTCCTTTTTTTATAACCATTTTGCATTACTGTTTAAATATATTTCAATGGAAAACAAATTTCAGTCTTTATTGTCCTTTCTGTGATCAAAATCATTGAGGCAGAAGATCTGTAGTTGTATTCTTCCTCTCAGATTTGGGACATTCATGGTTTTAAGGAGAGAAGGTAAGAAAGGCCTCAGAAGCGCACTTTAATTTAGAGATGCATGTGAATTTGAATAGATTTACAATGCTTCTCTTGAAACAATGCAGAACTGAAGTCTGCGGGGCTTGAAATTGGAAGAAGTCTGAGACAACAAATGGAGCTATTGGGCTGTAAAAGAAATGATTGTCTGCACAGCCCAGTGAACTGAGGGGAATTG
Organism: Psittacus erithacus; assembly: GCA_009867235.2. Classification (NCBI taxonomy): domain Eukaryota; kingdom Metazoa; phylum Chordata; class Aves; order Psittaciformes; family Psittacidae; genus Psittacus; species Psittacus erithacus. The sequence goes on along the minus strand of WYDI02026803.1, from coordinate 33,967 downwards.
CAGGAATAAAAAAATATGTGCTGCTGATTTCCCAGGCTTTTTTCTTCATTGTGTGTGCTTCTCATGAAGCCTTACTAGTAGGCTACAATAATTTAAGTCTCTTTGTTGGATCCTCCATTTTTGTACTGTAGAGGCTGGGAGCACCTTCACTTCTCGTTTGTGCAGCCATTCCCAGTTTTCTGTGGACACCTGGGACATGCTCACCTCACTGGTGAAGCGGTGCAAAGCAGTTACTGTCAGACTTAAGTGGTAGCTGAAAGGCAGCATAAATGTCTCTCCAGTCTGGTGGAAGCACCTATTGAGGCAAACTTTGACTGCATTTAATCTGCAAATATTTAAATCTATTTAATCTAAATACACTCAGAGAAAACCTTGAGTAATGCCTGCTACCTCTCTGTTTTATACAGTATTTAAGCTGTATCTGTAAGAATGGCGGATATTTATTTTGCATGTTGCTAAGGCATGTCATCCCCTTGCACCTCAACCTCCAGAAATGTTCCAAGAATTATCAAAACTACTGCTCTTTTACAACTACCTTCTTTGGATCACCAGTAAATAACTCGTGAGCAAGAGCTGTGGTATGTTACAGCTTTAGGGGTGAGTGTCTAGCGCTTTATTTCCCATACATCTGAGCTTTGAGGTAACTGTGAATCCCCTAGGGATTTGGATTTACTATTGATATGCAGACAAATCCCTACGCCTGACTGAAACTGCTCGAGGCTGGAGATGGACTGAAGTGGCAGTATTTAGTCACATTACTTCTGGTTCCTCTGACAAAGCTGTTTATTTTATGATCTGATTGACATTATGTATCTGCATTTGCTGCCTTTTCTGTTTTCTTTCTGAACAACATTCTGAGTCTAGAAGAAACTAAATTGCATTGATCTGTGGGTGAAGATTCTTGGTCTAAGAACTGATTAAATATTAAGCCTAGAGGCAAGTGATCAGTTTTTGATTTAGAAGGATGCTATCAGGGGTTCACTCGGAGCTAAAGTGGTTGTTGCTAAATGTGCTTTTGGAAATTGTTTGGAAATAGGAAATGAAGTATGGGGTGCTGAATCTTGTCTCTAGGCTATTTGAAATAAGAATTAATCATAGACTTGCAAAAGGATCACTTGTAGTGAATGAATTGGACTATAAAATGTGGGTTGCAATTCTGTACTGATAAGGTTGCTTTTCTCCATCTGCAACTTTGCAGTTAACTCAGGCAAGGATGGACTGTGCATTGGCTATTACCCATCTGGAGAAAGACTTAGTAGTCACTGTAGATAATTCTATGAATATTTCCGCCTATTGCTCAGAGGAGCAAATAGAAGTCAGAGAGGGCAAATGGAGCAATATTAATGAAGTCTACAGGGCCTGAAATTGGAAGAAGTTTGAGACAATAAATGGAGATATTGGGCTTTATAGAAAATGATTGTGATCAGTGAAATGATTGATCAGTGAAATGGAACAGTTTATGGATGAGAAGACTTGATAGAAAAAGTTGTACTAGCTTGAATAGCATGAGGAGCAAGCAGAAGGAGGGTAGGGAGGGCTAATTTAGTCTTTCATATGACGTAAGAGCTAGAGAGTGTCAAGTAAACTTGTCAAGCAGGTTTAAAAGAATTGGAATTATTTTTGTTTACAATTCAACATATGGATCTCATTGCCACACTATGTCATGGAGACAAACATACCTGTATATAAAGACCAGGTACATTACTATTGTAAAAATCCATTGGCAAGCATAAAGTGGAAGGATTTGACACAGTCCATCTCAAGGAGACTAAAGCTTTACTTTGCTTAAGGCAAGATGTAGAAGACAGTATACCTTTGTGCTTGCCATGTTCTTGTGCTCTCTCTGTACCATCCATTACCGATTGACTATGGCAAAAAGCTGCTGGCTTAGGCAAACATTTGGTCTGTCCAGTCTTAGGATCTGTCTATAGGAGACACAGGTGAGATTATTCTGCCCTTTGCCCTGAGCTAGTACAGACTGTGAGCTTGAGTCTGAAAACCAGCTGACCATATTGACATGACTGAGACTGATCCAAACTCCCCTACTAGCAGGATTGCTGGATCCTGCTAGCTTAAAGTGGCTCAGCATGCTGAGTGAGCTGACATCCATCCACACAAGGTTGTACAGACATGGAGGCACTCTGCAACAGGACTGTGTGTGAATTTTGAGCTGGGATGGAGATCACCCTTGCCAAGCTCTCCTAGCATCTCCCTATTAGCCAGCTTAGTTGATATGTTACTCTACCCTCCCTAAAATATATTGTAGGGAGCCCATATTTCTTAATGCTGAGCCAGTTAGCTAAAAATGTGTATGCCTTACAAAACTCTGCATCAAAGCACATTAATCTGCTTCTGCCTCAAGCTTTTGTTCCAGAGCATGTTTGTTTTTATGGATGGTTCCTGCTATGTTTCAGTGTTTCAATTTGTGCTGAAAGCTGAAATTTTAGCTGTGCTTTTGTGTGGTTTAATGGTATAAAACAAGTTAGGAACTGCAGAGAAAGTTCACTAAGCTTGAAATAATCCATTTACCTACATGCTTCTAGTTTTGCTGTTGAAGACATGTAGCCAGTTCTCAGAAAAAGACCCCAAACTTCATAACTTAGTTCAGTCTGAAAGAAGGACATGGTTACACCTGTCAGATCTCTGTTGTGTTTGCAAAGCAAAAGAACAGAAATAGAAGCTGTTTTGTTGTGGTTTTTCTTTTTTTCCTCACTTTCCTGATGCTCTAGTCTTTGCTGCAAAACTACCGCATGATGCAGGCCATTGCATGCTGATGTTGCTCTGTTGTGCTGTTTCAGTTTATACCAGCTAAAAAACTGGTCTGTGGGGAGTTCAGCAGTTGCTTTTTGGTCACAGTTGTAGTGAAGGTTTTTTGCAAGGCAGTATCATTGACTTCAGTGAGCTCAGTTTACATCCACTTGTCCTTCAGCATGTGGCATCCTAGAGATCCATGCCAAAAAGCGATTCTCTACAGAAGCTGGCGCAGAGTTTCCAGGAAAAACAATGAAAAGTTCTTTCCAGCTCCTGTATATGTGTACACAATGCCCTCCACCAGTCCTCTGAGGTTTGGCTGTTACATTAAGGAAGAGTAATGTGGTTTAAAGAAAAAAAACATTGGCTTGTTGTAAACCTCATCTCTGCTGCAGTTTCCACTTCAGAAATCTTCTGGTTTTTTCCTTCCTTAAAAAATGAACAATAAAAACACTCTTTATTTTGAGCATCTGCTCTGACTGGCTGTAGCTGGAGTTGAAAGAGAAGTCAAGGTGGTCCCCTCAGTCATATGACAAGGTGTATACAGCTCCCATGAGGAAGATGAAAGTTTTGAGGATTACATGATTTTTCAGGTACCTTAATCTGTCTAACTGTGATCTCAATGATCCCATTGTCTTGCAAACTTGAAAGAAAAAATGTTTTGCTTTGCCTATGCAAAACAGTTTGTGGGGAGGGAAAAACCCCTAAATGCACCCCCCCCCAAACCCATCCCAAAATTAAATTAAAAAAAAAAAATAA
>WYDI02026803.1:0-30357 GCA_009867235.2 Psittacus erithacus | reverse complement strand
AGCCAATCAAAAAAAGTTTGGGGGGAGGAAAAACCCCCTAAACCCCCCCCCCCCCAAACCCATCCAAAAATAAAATAAAAAAAAAAAAATAAAATAAATAAAGAAACCCCCAAACAAAATCAACCAACCAAAAAAAAAAAAAAAGAAAACCCCCAAAACCAACACCAAACCCCAAGATGCAGGGAAAATGGGCCTTAGAAGGAGAAATGTGGGGGAGAGAAAAAAAAATCTTAAAAACCAGAATTAATTCTTACCTGTGTATAAAGTATCAAAACTAAGGTGCATGGGATGAAATTTTATTGTGTCTGATTCACTGTTCGTTTCAAGGAGGTCCTCTATGCCCTCATGCAGGTCTTTTGAGGTTATCTTTGCACATGGAAAATGACCTTTCCTGGTACTGGTGTGCTGGGGGAAGACTGCTGTCCCCACTCCCCATGGAGTCTGAGGCTGATCTAGAACAAATGGTCTCTCATCCTCTGCACAGACCAGATTGCTGGACTTGGAATATTCCCCCTTAGCTTGGTGACTCCTGCTCAGTACAGGCCTTCAGAGGAGTGAGTAATGCGTGGTATGGAAATAGGAGCATTGGGTGAGTGGAGGCTGGTGCTACACAAGCTGTTTCTGTCCTGTTCTGAGAGCAGCTGAAGAATGGTGTGGGTGGCACCCACTTAGTATAACAGTTCTTGACACATTCATGGATGCAGCTACCAGTCAAAGAAGCAACCAGTGTCTTTTGCCTGCTCTCACGTTTCTTCTACATCTGTTTGGCATTTCTCACCTCTCTGTTCTAGCAGTAAGTGCTTACAGAATGATTGGTTTATTTCTTTAGGTGACTGGAGAGATGTTTTCCTCCCAGAGACCTCAGCCTAGAGAAGGAAAAGCTGTAGGTCTTGTTAAATATCACTGTCATCTAAGATATACACAAATAAAGTTTTAGGGGAGCTTAATTCTTTTCTTCACAGTGGGAGTGCAAGCTGAGTGGGATTTGTTAGTCATTACTAATAAGGGTATTCTGGTTTGCCTGAAATGAACAACCTGAAAAATTCACATGAAAGACTTATTACATGGGGTTCCCTCTCTTCTGTTTAAAGTCTGTAAGTTCACACAAGGACCTGCCCTTCTCCTGTTCATTTTCAGAACCCTTCTCAGGTGTACCCAGTGCGTAAAGCAGCCTCCCAGCATGGTATGTATCATAATGTGTCAAACTGAGAGAAAATAGCTACTTTGACAGAAAGTTCTGCTCTTAAAAAAAGCAACATACCTACTTGCTTCCAGTCTTTGTGGGTAGGTATTTAAAAAAAATAAATCCATTTTCCCACAAAACCAATTTATTGCTAACTCTAGACCACCAAAAATGTGATATGTAATGATTGTTTTGAATTTGAAAGGTCTGGGAGAGATGAAAGGCGGTACAAGCAGTGGGTTTTGTTAGTGATTGCTACAAGTGATAGGCATGTATTTGGGTAGCTATTGCCTTGTTTGATTTATTTTTGTTAAAGTGCTCAGTTCTGTTTTCTCCAACAGTGGTTATACTTCAGCTCCCTCTTTCCCCTGCTTTGACTCTTGGCCCACATGATAAGTAGGTAAAGGGAACAAAAGATGCGCTTACCTACCTTTCCATAAGTAATGCAGGAGAAGATGATTTGAAAGGGAAGAAGATAATGATTGAAACTGGCACAAGAAGTAAACTAAGAGGATACAGAGTCTAATCTCTGTGGTGAATAATGAGTAAAGTAATGAAAATAAGGGGAACAGTCAAGTCACTTGTGTTTTCTTGAGGGAGCACTGGTAGAGGCCTGTAAGGAAACTAAATCATGCTTTATAAAGCACTTTTGACATGGAAAAGCACATTGCGTTCTAGAAAGACTCTATGGGCAATTATGGATTTCATTTCAATATAAAGCAATTTGACAGGTCAGATATTCCATACGTGTGTCTATTAAAGATGAGGAATCTTCTTTTTTGAGGGAGGACACATTTCATACCTCTAATGTGATATCTGTATTTGTTACTCTTTTGTGAGTAGAAAATTCATTAGGGCTGAAAGTGCCTAAGTGAAAAATCAAGGCTCTTTATTTCAGGTCTCTTCAGTGGGAATATCCTTCCCTTTTCCTACCAAACCTGTATGGAATGAACTTTGAAACATCCCAAAAGGATCAGCTAGGACTCCAACAGATCTTACATGTCAAAGTAGTTCTTGCATTTTCTCTCTCATTCACATTACCATTATTTGTGTTCTTTGCTCTTCTTTTCTAAATGCAGTAGGAAATGCTTTATTTTATGGAGTTTTGGAGGGGTTTTAATTTTTTTTTTCTGGAAGCTCCAAAGAGGTGATTAAGGAAACAAATTTTTTGGCAAAGTAAGGTCATGCTGAGAGAGGTGGTTGTAACACTTTAACTTCTGAGATAAATTTTAACTTTCAGTATTAATCTGGACACTAATATTTCTACTGACACTGCTTTTCTTGGTATACCTTTAGCTGATTGGAGTGAGGCTTAAAGGAAGTATTTAAATCCCCAGCTCGGGCTTCACACAGGAGGTGCACTCTCCTGTGACTATTAGAAGAATAGAGCTTTCCTGTGTGACACAGGCAGGTAGCAGCTTAAAACCCAAACCCCTTGCTGTTTAAGAGGACTCACTTTCTTGTGAAAACTTGGTCTCCCCATGCACTGCCTTGGCATGGGTGCTGAGCTGCATCTCCCTATCACACTCTGCAGTAGTTTGTGGGGGTGCTGACAGCTGTCAGGAACTGTCCTGGGTTGTCCCCAGAGAAGGATCCTCAGGACATAGATGGATAGTGACTGTGAGGTCAGACTGCTGTCTGGCCACTGCCAGGTTAGAGGCTATCACATAGCATGTCCTTCCCTCCCACCCTCTGTGTCCCCATTGACTTCTTTGGTCTTGACTTGTGCCTTCTTTGTGACACTTGTCTCTTGCCTCTGCCCTCAATCTGAAGGTCTAACTCTAGGCTTAACTGCCAAATAATGGTGATTGCACTCAATTCCTAAGGCTATTTTTAGGTTTTCAAGTAATTTGTCATTTTTGAAAGCTGTATTGTACACCTCTTTCAAAACAGTGATTTTTATTTTGAAGCAAACTAAATTGTTAACCAGGGCTGTACTGCAGTAGAGCCACAGTTCCCTCACTGAAACCACTTGATAGCAGATTAAGTACTGCTGGAAGGTATTTTGTAACATTGGCTGCCAGATCACTTCTATATTGAGTTCAACTGTTAGCATGAATTGTTAGCGGTAGGCAGTGGCTGTATAAATAAATATAACTGAGGGCACTAGCCCAAAAAAAGTTAATGGCAGCAGGTTGAATCAATGCTGAAGGAAACGAAATCTCCGCAATGAGGACATACATTGGCTGGCAGATGGAACTGGGATGGGAATTTTCTAGTTGTGCTGGGATTTTTGTATTGGTAACAGAGCTGTCACAAAGAATCATATCCACTATTGCTGCTGTCATGTGTTTCCTTTAAAGTAGTCTACATGGATCAGCAACAAGCATGTTTCTGGGGAGATTCAGCCAAACTGCTGCATTAGAATTGATGCCCCAGTGTGAATTGATAGTCCCTGCAGCAAAGGAAAAAATCCATTTTTCATGGGTTAATCTCACACAAAATTGGCTTGCAGCACAAAGACACTCCTGCTGAACATATTTTGTCATTCCTTAGTCTGTTGCTTATTGTACTTGTTACAGTATGGAAGGTTGATTAGCTTTGGCAACAAACCTGCAAACTGTTAGCTTCATATATTGCCTACTAGGGGATAGGGAATAACTAGTTTGGAATATGCTGAATAAAATGTGTAATTAATTGATTAAGAACAGAATGTGAGCTATTAAAATGGTGCCTTGGCAAGGTTATTGCACATATTACTGCGTGTATGTGTTAAGGTAATATGATAATTGTCCTGAAGTGTGTGTTGGGAGGAGGAAGTGGATCCTAAAGCCCTAGAGATGCATTTGTTTTGGTGATCTGGTTTGATCTTCTGCCAAATTTCACAAGATGGTTTTGGCAGCATTATGAGTTGATATAAGACAGGTTTTAAAGCGTAGGAAGAAGGGAAGACAGACAGGCACCCATATTATGTAGATACTAAAACTCATCCATCTATGGCGGTGTAAAGAGATTATGCTAGCAAGACATTATTTTGTGTTGTGTGTTGTATGTTTTTTCCCTTCCCCTCTCTCAGTACTTTTTGCTCTGCTTTGCTCCTAGGACTGACTGATCTTAATTGACGCTCTGTTTTCATGTGATCCACAACTTGGTTTTCCCAAAGGAAGACTTCTAACTAATCCTAGTTTTATCAGCAAGATAAGGGTGGATGAGTGATGTGCTGTACCCCAAGACCTGGTTTGAGGATGGGACGTCATTGAGCAGAGATAGGAATGAGACATGCTACCCAAGGAAAACTCGTTAGGGAGATGAGAAGCTGGGAGTGGGAGCAGAAATGCAGCTATTCCTAGAATGTGCTGGTGTTCCATTTCTTGATATATCTGTTTTCTGTTCCCCTTGCTCCTCCACATGCATTCAGGGCACAGGCAGAGGAGGTGAAAATTACAAAACCTGCTATATCATAGATTAATTTTTCACTTCCTATTAAATAGCACTTAATATCAAACAACTGGACTAATTACAAGTAATCCAAATGCAAAATGTGACCTTCCTCCTTTCTTTCTTCTGAAAGTGAATACAGTACAGTCAGCCCTGGAATCCTCGAGTCATTATGTTGGCTTTGAGGTGGAATAATTTAAACCAAAATCGTATCTCTTCAAGAAGAGGAAACAATGCATATCATAAGCCTCTGAACTGCTCACACAGTGCTTCGAGTATCATAAAACAGACTATCGGAATCTCATTATTCATTATCACGTTTTATTGGCAGGCAGGAGTTATGGGAGGAAGGTGGAGGACTGGCTTGAACTGGAGCGTGGCCTGTGAGCTGGGTTAGGTGACTGCAGCCAATTTAAATACCTTAAAAGGAGACACTGCTGAGATTTTTCATTTTTTTCTTCCTCCACCCCCTCAGTGATGCTTCAGCAGCACTTTGACAGCTTGATGTTGGAACCTATTCTCCTAGTGACTGGCTTCTCTGGGTTCCCTTCCTCTGACTTACAGCAAGTTGCTTGTGAGTGCTAGTGCTTGTGCACTAGCTGCAATCTTCTTTTAAAGGCTATTTTTGCTATATCTACTGTTCACACTTTATTTATTACCTTTTGTCCTGGGTTCTTTTTGTCCTTTCTAGTCAGTCCTTTGCTTGTAGAAATTGGCCTGTTCTTATAATTCCTTTTCAGGGTATTTCTATAGAGTGAGAATAAATCTGGTTTGGGCCTGGGCACTCTCCCCAGTAGCAGTACTCCAGATGACCACTATCCTTGCTGTGATCCAGGTGCACCAGCTGATGGCTGCACCTGCAAGGAAGTGGTACAGCAGGGTGCAACCGTTCCATCTGGGGAGCACAATGCTGAATTACAGCCTTGAGAGTTTGTTTACATACCGGACACACATTTGTGCCCTATGAAAAAGAGTGCTATGAGGCCTGCAAAGTCAAGCATGCAAAAGTTAGGCAATGCCAGGACGTTAATTTTCCCACCTGCTTGTGCATGTGCATTATGATTCAGTCTTTAATTACACAGTTGCACACTGTTTTTCCACATAATTTCTGCTTCCTTCTGTGCACAGGTTGTCCATGGCTGTTTGAGTGAGAAGCTATTTGATATTTTGTTTTTTCCTTACTGTTTCTCATGAGAGTATTTAGGCCATGCAATGAAGGAGGAATTACTGACAGCCTTATGGTTTTGTTTTCTTGCTTGTCTTCACCACACTGTAAGTGGCCAGTGTTTCATGAACACTCTTTGCAGTGGCCTGCTCTGATCGTGGATGCTGTGCTGGCCGCATTTACAAACTGGGAATACAAGAACATTGAGTGTCTGCCTCGGACAAGCAGCTTTAGCAAGTGTTTCTGATTTCCTTATCTCTATTATCTTATAATCCTTATCCCCAGTGTCCCTCTTTAAATCCCAGTCCTAGGGTTTTCCTCCTTTTCTGCCTGGCTTTAGTTCTTGGTATACCTAAGTTGATTCTTTCAGTGAGCTGGTATATCGTCATCTTCATAAAAGATCTTTGTCTTTCATTCCTTTTGGATGTGGATAGGATTATGAGCAGCAGAACAGAGACAGGCTTCTTTCATTTATTTTCACCAGAGCCTGGATTTAGCAGCCCAGACTGGTAACTGCTGGGGAAGACCTGTTCAGCCTTGGTGCAAGTCTTTGGGCAGTTCAGCTTTAATTCAGAGCAAACAGCAGAAGGCATGAAAGATGTATGAAATTTCAAAAGCTTGGGCAAGTTCAAGCAGATTTTCATAAGGACAACCAAAGGTGCTTGTCTGTCACAGAATGCCCCGTCCTCTGCAAATCAAAGCTACTGCTGCAAAAAAATAGATTGAAGTAAAGGTTCCTGAATAATTTAAACACCAAATAACTGGTGTGTTCTTCTGGTTTTGTTTTGAGTTACAGCTGAAGTATTTTTGTTAAAATTGAAAAAAACATCATCATCCTGAGGCAGCAACCTGTCATAGGAAAATTCAGCCTGTGTGTTTAAAGGATACCACAGCCCATATGCAAGAAAACTAGTGCCTTTGACTGGGAATTTTTGTCTGGCCTAAGAACAGTTGAGTTAAAAATAAACATTTTTAGTTTTCCTCAGTATGGCTGCTTGATGGGTCCTGATCTGATTTTATCTTTTTTACAGTAGTGTCATTGAAGTTAAATTATTTTTTTGAGCCATTTTATAATGGTGGCACAGAGAGCAGCGACCAGAAGAGGTCATTTCTGGGTCTGCCCAGTGCTATAGGGGTTCTATTTCTGTTCCTGATTACCATCCCTGCTCTCCTGCTAGATTCCCTTGAGTGAGCTTGGGCAGGGAGGGAGGTGCTTTCTGCATCCTGTCAAGAGAGCCGCCCTCAGCAAGGATTTGTCTCTTTGGGGAATAGGGCAGTAAATGGAGTGCCCATTTCCGCTGGCCATGCTGAGATTAATTGGCAGCCAGATGCAACATGGGTGGTGTATGTATACCATGTGTCGCAGTGTGATGCAGATATGAGGAGCTTGGTGCAGGCTACAGCACACCTGTCTTACAACACAGCAACTCTGGGCTTCTTGGCAGGGTGGGTTATGCCAGCCAAAGCAACATGCTAACACATCTGTATGTCCTCCGTGTTCCAGAGCCAGCTCTGTCATCCCAACAGAGGACAGCGCGCTGCAGTGTAGACTTAAACTGAACTCCTGAGGTGTTTGTCCAGCAGCTTTCAAAACCAGTTAGCTAAGCAAAGTTTGGATGAAGAGAAGAGTAACTTTCTCTGAAAAATATCGTTAGTGTTTTGCCATTCAGACTCTTGCTCTGGTAGTTCAAAAACTGTCTTCCAAACACAAGTAACAATAATATCATTAGCTGCTTGATCTTTTTCATTACTTTACATTTGTAACTGTACTATCTGAGTGCCATAATGGATTGTGTGTTTCTGATTTTTATTCCAAAGACTGTACACTAGATGAATGCCTGCTTTCCTTTGCTTGTTTTTATTGAAGTAAATTGATACGTTAATTTCTTTGTTTCATTACCTGTATGTGGTTTTAAGATATTTTCTGGAGATATCCTGTAATGGAATACAGCCACAAGTCTCTACTAAAATTAATGCTTAGAGAACCATAAGAAAGAGAAAATTTAAAGAACAGAAAAGGCAAAATTGTTTTTACATCCTCTTTCCATCTCCTTTCTCATAATGCTTGGTCTTGCCTGCTTCAGTGAAATTTCTCCATTTGTTTCCTTTAAGTAGTGCTTTGAGAAGATATAGACACCACCCATCAGCTTTCTTTAAGTTGGTAGATTAGCACAGAGCTTTCTTACCAATGAGCAGTAACAGTTGTGGAGAACATGTGGGTCTTCTGGATTCAGGTAATAGTCTTAAGAGTCTAGCTTTCATTTCCTTCAGTGCTCTGGAGTTTCTGTAGGGAGTTGAACAAAGCACCAGTGTATTCTTGTTTCCATTTTAATTTCTAAAAGTCAAAATATTATTGTTTCTCTGTCATGGCGGCACTACTAGGAAAATCAATAAATGCCGGAGGATGCTGAAATACTAAATGTGGCAAAAGCCAAGTAAGTTGATTGTTGTTTTACTCAGCTGGTTGCATTTTAATTGATTTACCAGTATATTAGCTTCAAAGGCAATCCTGGTATAAAATATATTGACATGTAGCTATAGCACCGTGATTCATACATTTACTGTAATCAATATCACAGATTGTGTTTAATGTTTACATTTTGTATCTTCTCAGAGTTTACCCAAAACATTAAGTTATTTCTAGTTCTGGTCTTTATGGAAAGCTGAGTTTTGGAGTCCGAGTTGGCAAAGCACTGCTTCTTTTGATTAGCATAGTGTAGGAGAAAACAAATTGACTGCTCTTTTCCTCTGAGTTAAGTACTCCATTTCGTCAAAGTGTCCTGAGAGTCGTTTCAATGTCATGCTGTTAGGTTATTGTCATTGTGACTAGGCTTCAAGCTAATCACTTGCATCATGGTTGATCCAGAAACAGATTGGTGGTTTGGCCTCTGTGGAGGTTTTTAATTTGACCCTATTTCAGATAAGAAGGGAAACACGACAGTTGTAAAATGAGTTGCTTTTTTTGCCCGAACACTTTTGTTGCAGGTAGTATTGTATGCATATACAATGCATGTTATTCTGAAAATTATCCTTGTTCTTTGGATTCCAGTTCTTTATACAATATGCTGTAAATATATGCAGTCTGAAAAATGGTAATTGTCTCCAGATTAATGTGTAGAATTACTGCAGCATTTGGGAAATTCTGTATATAAGATATTTCTTTTGCATATATTTTTCCTGTTTATGGTTCACAGTGAAATCTCCTAAGAGTTTCATGTTCAAATAAACCTAAAAACTCTTGAATGTTTGTTAGTCTTTTATTCTAATCTACACAAAAGAATTGCCTTTGGCATTCCCTCTACCTTCTGGTGCCCTGAGCTCATCTGAGGGGGGAGGTAACACTTTTGTGCAGGATTGATAAAAAAAAATTCACACCTCTAGATCTACTGCCCCAGACCTTCAGCGTTAGACTTCAAGTGCTGCCATGGTGCGAAGGGCCCCAGGCTGGTCTCTTTGTAGATTAACTTGAAGACATTCTCTTTAATGGATCTAAATTTGGGAAGAGAAAGGAAACGTTTTTGTCCCTGACACAGTCTCTTTACAGTTGTGCATGCCTAGAAGAGCATGCTATTAAATTAAGTCTGATTTTCATTTTCACAATGTGACTTCTGTTTAGCAAGCCTGCTTACAGATCCAGTCTTAATTTCACTCTATTGGCATTAATTAGTTCCCAAGAGGTTAGTCCCAGTGACACCCCAAGAGACCCATGCTCTGAGCAACATCAAACAGGAGGATCCGAGGTGAAAATACTCATGTCAGAATAATCATGAAATACTGGGTTTTGTTATCCTTTTTTCAAGTCCTGAAAAATAGTAATTTGGCAGATATTTTCTCTGCCAAATATACACCTGTGTGTGACAGGTAGGTTTTGTTTGTCCCTCATACTGTTTTTTTCTCTCTTGGATCTCAAGGCACACTGAAAGGTTTCTCTGGTCGAAGTATGAGGGCTGTTTCCGTGACACTTTGGCACCTATGTGATGAGTGATATTTCTTTGCCCAAATTCTCTTCTTTGGGTGGGCACTGTGCAAACTGATCTTGCACATTCTTTGTTTGAATGCTTTTAAAAGCTCTAGCTCTGTTCAGTGAAAAATGGTGAGATTGCAGTTAGGACAGATGGAGAGTTGGGACACTGACACAAATGAACAAAGAAAGGGATATGACTTAAGTCAACTGCAGTTCATATCTGCCAGGTTGCAAATCTTCCCAGCACAGCACAGAGGCAGTGCTATCAAGTGGCTGAGGGATCCAATGAGGGTCTTGAGGAAATCTGACTTCTCTTGTTTTGGCCATGGCAAAGATTGAACCTGAACAAGTCATTTCTCACTCTGATTCGTTTCTACTCACAGACCAATAGCTTTTAACAACAAGGTCTTTCACTTACAGTGTACTTTCCTAGCTCAGTAAAGCTTTGATTTTTGGTTTCCACTTGTGATGTAATGCTGATAGTCTCAAACATAGCAACCTAGAGTGATCCTTTCCAGTCCCCAGCCATGGGTGGCAGGGCTGCATAAAACCGAGATACAGACATATTGCAAGGGGGCTGGAGTGTGGCAACACATTTATAGTGTTGCTTTTATTAAAGCCACCCTTTCTTTCTCCTCCTCCTCTTCTTCCTCCCTCAGATGATGATGACATTGTTTTATTTGTTTTACTTCTATAGTTAGCAAACTTAGTTAGCAAGCCAGATTAAAAATAAAACAGCAACCCCCTTCTCCGGTCTAACTCTGTGAGAGCTGTTTCTGCCAAGTTTTGTGATTGCAAAAGTGGTATCAAATCCTACCCCTGAGGGGGAAGATTGTGCTCTAGATTGACACACTGTTGAGTAGCTGGTAATTTCTGCCCTCTTTCTCTCTTTTATGTGACTCCAGGCATCTGATCATTAATGTCATCTTGGTTAAGAAGCAAGGTCCCCATTTCCATGGAAACATGAGGAAATGGCTTTGGAATCTTAAAGGTCCTCTATTTATTGGGTAACATTTTCTCTCCTGTTTAAGCATTTAAAACAGAGAAGCCTACAGTGATGAAATCTTTTAAGAGATAGTGTGTTAAATGAGGTGGACAGTTAGAAAAATGACATTTAACTTTGCTCTGTAATCCTGTAAAAATATACTAGCTGGTGAAAAATCAGGCTAGTTACCCTGAAGCCAACAGAACTTGATCAGTTTAGAACAGCCAGAAATTTGTCCCAGAGCTCTGGTAGTCTGTAGGTTAGATTCTTAAGGGAAGCAATGGGACTTTTATCACTTAAAAGTCATAACTTGACAAGACAAATCCCTGAGCAGGTACTGGAAGTATTAGTTCTACTTCAACTGCTAAATGAACAAGATCATCTAAAACATTTTCTAATTCATTATTATGCTCATGGATTTCCTGATGCAAGATTTATTCAGGTCTAAATGGCTTAATTTTTCACATTGTTTAGTGTTAGAGGAAGCCAGTAACTGTGTAGACCTTTTTTTTCTGTAGGTACATATTGGTAGCCATTTAGTATGAGACACATGACACTATGAATGAATGCTTAAATGTAATCTGGATACTGTGAATATTCAGGCTTGATATATATTTTATATATGACATATTTACTGTAGAAGACTAATAAAATACTTTATAAACATACTTCATGCCATGAACAGTGCATGGAAAGATGAAATGCACAAAAGGCAAAGTAAAGAGTATGGTTAAAAAGGCTTAACTAGTGGCACAAGAAGCTACAGTTTTTAATGTATTTACAGAAGTTGAGGGATAAAATACTGATCCAGTCACTGTCGATGGTAATGTTATACATCCCCTCACAAATCACCAAATTATTTCCCTCTCTGAGTCAAGTCCCTGTTCTGATTTAAAAGATGTCCTCTCTTTCTCCACTTGAATAGATGCTGTTCCTGTTTATTTTGCATCTGAATTTTGTCCATTTCTGTCCTAACCTTCGGAAAACTCTCCAACTGCAAATATTAAAACCTGTTTGGAATAATGAAAACTACATATATATAAATGTCCCTTGTCAAAGGAGCATGCAGATAATTAAACCTAAAATGTGACTAGATAGCTGCATGATGTTTCATCTATAAATAGTAAAATGAGAATACAGAGGTGGCTTTGGATTTAGCAGTGGCTTTAATTTTGTTTCCATCTGAATCCTTCTCTTATACTGCAACCCTGGCAAAGTCATGTTTTGCCTCTCTGAACCTTGCTGATGAAGGGAGGTAACAGAATTTCACTTGAGCTCCCTGAACGTAGGACATCACATATGGAGCTGAACAAAAGATGGCAAGTGTGTTTGCATTTACTTTAGCATCAGGCAGCTCTTAAAAAATATGAGATCAGGGTGTGTAGGTGTCTGGGGGGAAATATTCCACCTGAGGGGACTAGCACCAGACTTTCCACTTGGTCTTCAGTGCAACAGGAGATTCCTAAATGTGAGGATTGCAGGGAGAGGCTCAGGGTACCTGCAACAGATCTCTTGCTTCTGGGCAACCTACTTTTCCTGCATGTTTCTGGTTTGCCTTGTTCCTTTGGTATAGACTCTGGCTTCATTTTCTTGAGAGTGTCTGCCTGTCAGATGAAGTTGTGGGAAAGATGAGGTTGATGAGTAGTTCAGTTAGGGGTGATCAGCTCAATCGGAAGTCCATTTTCAAGTAGCTTTCAGAAGAGTATAATGTTAGTGAGACAGATTATGCACATGGGTGCTTAATAAAAATTTCTTCCTTCTTCCCATATACTCCCTAGAAGTATTTCTCAGAAAACAGTTTATGCTTTCCATTCTCATTTGAATTTCAAGCCAGCGAAGATGGACACACGAAAGTGAACGTGGTCCCAGAACAATATCTTGTACGGATTACAATGATAAATATTGCTCTAAATTTAGGATGCAGTCATTCAGGTGAGATATGATGACAAATTCTTTTTCTTTGTTGTAAAAGAAAAAAATCATCCTCACATCTGTTGAAAATGTTAGGAGTTATGACCAAAGCTAATTGAGATCCAGAGCAATGTGGAAACAAATTATGGCTGAGGAAGATACTTCTTTTGGTTCATATCTACAAATGCAAGGCTTACTCCTTGATTTATAATGTATGTTGAAATCTACAGTATGAACAACTCTGTAGAAATGAAATTTCACAATTTATAGTTCTGTAAACATGCTTTTTACTGATGACCTTAAAATGAAGTTACAAATAAACTGTTACTTTAGTTAATGGCATATTTTGGCATTATAAATTAACTCATATGATAGAACAAATAGTTTCTCTCAAATCTCAATTGCTCTTTGTTTTTCTGCTGCTGCTTCTGGAAAAGCTTCTGAAACATTTTATTGATGAGGTAATGCACTCTCATCTGTATATAGTACTTCTGTAACTCCAGCAAAGGTTTTTGGTGACATGTTAGACCATGAGAACAAAGCTCGAATTTATTGTGTTCCCTCCAGATGAAATTACAGTCTTCATCAGTTAATAAAACATTTCTCAACTTTGGAAAGTTGAATCTTGACTTGTCAAGAAAATGAAGCTTAGAGTATTGCTACTACCAGCAATGTCATTTTAAAAACCTACCAAAATGAGCAGTCACTCAAATAGCCTGTGTAGGTATTCATCCTCATCTCCCTTATATGCTTTGATTAGCAGCGCATTGTCAACAGTGTTAAAGTAATGCCACTGGCATTTGAATCATGACCCTTTTATAAGCAAAATTACTGCACCAGTTTCTCTGCAAATTGAAGTAGGTGTTTCTGCATTGTGGATGGGCTGTTGTTTCAATGTTTCTCTTTGCAGGCAGGTGCCTTGAAAACCAAAGCAATCAGAATAACAAAATAGGTGTGAGAATCTGAATTGGTATTCATTACATGGTAGATAGTGCAATTTTTATTACTGTACATAATTTACTGCTATGTTTTTCTTAGAGCTTTACGAAGTGGGAAGTTTATATTTGATTTACATACCAGTGTGAAATAAATAGCTCCAGAGCACCTCTAACTTCTATAAACACTCCCTTAACAGTTTTTTAAGTTAGCTTAACTCCAAGGGATGCAGATTTGACCTCAATTACAATGACACATCATTAAGGGGAAGTAATTTTCACATTCTGATTTGCACTAGTAAGACTAAAGTAGTTTAAAAATTCATTTAGATTGAAGCACTGCAATTTTCTCAGGTAAAAAAAAAATGAGGTTTTGGGTATGAGTTGTGATGTTCTATTACATAGAAGTTACCTGTTTCTGTGCTTCCAACAGCAATGGGAATTTGAGAGTTTTTCTTGTTCTTTTAAATATTCCCTGCAAGTGCTTTTTTCTTTTTTTTTTTAACTCAGTCCTTTTAAATAACTGATTTGGTATGTTACTGTTAGGAACATCTAATTTGTGGTCAACGCCTCACGTGATACAAACTGGGTTTCCTTTTTTGAAGTCCAGAGTTATGCCACTTTAGCTGTGCGAGAGCTTTACTGTAGTATTTGCTTTACAGAACTTACCTGTCTGTAATTGCGAGGACCCTACTGGGTAGCTGTAATTGCCTTCCCAGAGGATTTTTCTCTGTAGGAACTTTTCTTAACCTTTCAGTATCACTTCATGGCTCTAGAGTCTGAATGTGGCTGTCGCAAAGCAGTATTGCCTGCGGAGCTAGTCATGACATCCTGCTGTGCAGGCAGCCAGCAAGAATGGTCTTGTGGCCGTATTAACTTTACCAGTTAAATACTTTTTTTTTGCAAAATTTGAAACCAATGGTTTAACCTTCTCTGTTGCTATAGTAGATGTGTTGGTAGGTGAGCTCCTTTCCAGCTGTACAAAACAGCACCATACTTCTGCCAGTGATGGTTCTGGCCAGCGGGTCCTCTGTCCTTACTAGTAGTACCTCCCCTATCACCAGCAGTGACTATGGTCACCTTAAGAGCAGCAAAAGTCAATACTAAAAAGTATATTTTAATCCTGGATAGAGCAGCAGTTGGGCCAAGTCTCCTCTTAAAATTTGATGATCAAGCTATTGTTTGCTATGGGGCATTGGTTTGTGTTTTTTTCTTCACTGTGTTCACTCTGTCCTGCTCTGGTAAACGCAGCTAGGAGAACATAGCTGGAACAGCTTGATGCAGTAGAATGCTGGGGGTGTGTGCATGTAGCCTCATTCACGTCCTCCTCCTTGTGACTCCTGTGCTGTGGGTCAACTCCCAGGGTGGATTGATTGAGCTGTGCTGTTACCTCTCTTGATGAGTATCACTAGAAGGAGGACAAGATACAATTACAGAAGCACCCTACGAGAAACATTTCTTCTCCCACCTCTCTTCACTGTCCACTAGTATTTTGTGAATGTTTTATTTATTCAAGGGATATACAGGATGGATTTCTTTCTCTTTTTTAAGTAGATGTTATACCAAAATCAGCATAGCACCTAGTGATTCAATGCAATTTTGAGTGCTGAGGAAATGACTTAAGAAGTAACCATACGTAACCTAGTTATCCTGTGCTTGCATGTTTTTCACATATGGATTACAATCTCATTGGATCAGATGTTCTAAAGTGGTTTGGATTTCCATGCAAAGGAAAGGTCAGGTTTTATTTCTCCTGAGTTATACACATGCAATGAACTTGCAGAGGGCAGCCTGGCCTGGCATCTTCTGTATCTATCAGCAACAAAAAGCACTTGGGATATTTTTTGCTCATTTGCTGTAGCAATGGCCATTTTATTGTCAAGGTGTGATTTTGTGCATCAGATTGTTACTGTCTAAAGAAATGGTTTCCTTCTGTGTGTGCTTTTTTTTAAATGGGTTATGTAACATTAAAATAACTGAAAGGAAAAATACAGTAAGTTTATTTCTGTACCTTGCTGGGGTTTGGTGTGATCGAGATAATAAAACAAGTTTTCAAAGAAAGTGGCATTTTTTAATTCAGAGGAACTGTATTGTTTTTCTTTTAATAACCGTATCTGGAGTGACAGTTCAAGGCATGATGATCAGTCCACTTTCTCTTGCTGATTTTAATCCAGCATAAGTTATTTCTAGCTGAAAACACCATGATTTAATGACTATTTAGTCGTGTGAAACTGTAAAATGAGACAGCATCCCCGCACAGGTCAACTGTTAGGGGACATGCATTTTTATTGTGCGCACGAGGAAAAAGACACTTGGATCTCTTCTTAAAAGCCTCAAGAAAAGATGAGGTCAAAGTTAGGTTGAACTTAGCTATTGACGGACTTTCTTGCTGCTCAAAGTGTGACTTCTGGGTGGAGAGTGAGGAGCTCCAGGGTAAAAGAGGGCCGGAATTTTGTACAGTTGATACCTTTTGCTCTGGTAATTTTGTGGCAAAGGATTTTTGTGTCTCAGGTTGTCAGTTTTATTCACATCTTAATGCTCACTGATACCAGCCTCAGAAGTTGGTCTTATTATTTCATAATAAGCCCAGTGCATAAACAGATAATATTTTCCTTCAATTCCATGGTGGTCTTGTTCAGTGACTTCATTTCATATTAGTATTTCGACTCCAGCAAATAAGTAATACATCAACACAGGAGCTAAGTGTGGCATTATGAGTCTCTGTTGTACTCTCAAAATCTTTCCGATTAAACTAACATGCAAGTAGTGTGACATACCCTGTAATGAGGTTAATGTCAAGATCTTTTCCAGCTCTAGATGGGCTTGAAGAGGGAAGGCTGCTGTCAGGTCATGGTGTCTGAGGATTTATCTGACCCTGAAGGAGCGCTAGCAAACCGTGTCTTTTCCTGTAGCTGTATAGGCAGTACTGAAACAATACCCAGTATTACTGTAGCCAAAAAGAAATGAGAGGAAAACCAAATCTTCTTCCTCCCTGCTGTTTTCTTGTTATGTGCATTTGACAGTGCTTTGTATTATATGGTGGGGCTTTTTTTAGCCTGCTTATATACAACTGGTGAGTCAACAGGGAGGAAGAAAAACCCCATATGTATATTTTAACAGAATTAACAGAAAAAAAGAGATATTTAAAGGGCACATCATGAGAAAAATGAGCATTTTTGAAATGAGTTCCAAAAGGAAAAAAAAATACTCCACTTACAGCGTCTCTGATCTAATTAGATTGAGTAGAGCTGCTAATGAGTGCTGAAGCTCTCCACTTCTCAGCCATAAAGATTAGTGCTCTCGCTCAGGTACTGCCTGCACTTTTCCTCCTTGATGTTCCCCTGAAAGCTTTCCTATACCAAGAGTAAGACCAAGGCGTGACTCCGTGACATCTGTACCTTGGGGTCTGGAGGCAGGCCAATAGTCACCCTCTAGACTGAGCGTGTCTTGGACCTCCGCTGCAGCACCATTGAAGTGGCTGCTGCATGCTGAAGGTAGCAGGCCCACAATGGGATTCTAGTGAGATTTGTACTTTTGTATGACATAGGTGGTTTTATGGTCATAATTTGATGTGAAACACTCCACCAGGCAGAAATACCAAGGTTTGGCACAGAGACTGATTTTTTAAAATATATTTATTTTTTAATGGTTACACATAAATCCAAATTTGATTACGCAGAATAAATTTCAAATGTAAGTATTTTTGGTAGACAACTTGTGTTTTATTCAGGGCTAAGTTAGTACGAATTAATGTTTTCTAAACATATTGGGTATTCTGAAGTTAACATCTCAGGGCAGATCTTGAGTCAGTTTCTCTTCCAGTTCTGGAAATTTATCCTCAGCTTTTTTCTTAACTTTTCTGCTTTCCGTACATTGAAGGAAGAGGGAATATTGTCACCTCAGGTATACTTTTTTCCTTGTTTCTAAATTGCCAGACAGTTAGTGATGGAAAGAGGGGAAGGTGGTGATTTATTATGGTTTATATTTTCTGCCCAGATCCCTTATTGCTTGTTTATTTTTTTGGCTTGTGTAAAGATCTGAAAATTCATCCTGAAGCCTCCAGACTTTGATCCTAGCACTTGTTAAAAGTAACCAAAACCTTTTGACTGAATTTGAGCTTTGGATAAGGTCCTGCAAGAACAGGTTGCTACACAGACTTGCTGGGGAATTGTCACTTGCTTTTCATTTTCTTCATCTGCTATTCACTTACTGCAACACACCCTCCTTCTCCGCCCTTTGCTGAAGTCTTTCAGTTTGTTTCAAACAGAGGAATTGGAAGTGATGGACACACGCCCACTCCCTTAGGACTTAGTCTGGTGCATGTGAACCATGACAGAGGAAATAGGAGAAAGTCAACAGTGGTGTGGAGGGGACAAAGGTGCAGGTGTTTGGAGCGTGGCAGTGCTTGTCCAGCCTTGCTAGGAAACAGGTGCCTGTTGTCCCAGGTGCTCAAATCAAGATCTTTTAAGCACAGCAGTATATGGTATTGAGCTGTACAGTCTTTGTGGTGAGGAATGAGAAGAAAAAGGTACTCACTGAATTTTTCGTGTCTTTGTATCTCATACAGTCCCGGAGAGGGAAGGTGAGGGATAAAATCTTCGTCACACCTCAGTTTCTTGGCTTGCTGCCTTACAGAGAAATAAAATTAATTTGGTTAGTGAATGGTAGTTTTAATTTTTATCTACCTTTGTCAAATGTCACTCTAATGAAAAGTAAATGTAGGATATTTCCCTCCCCACCCTGAACTATGCAAGCAAAGCCTGAACTCCCTTCCCTGCTCTGTTACCTAGACTTCCTTCTTTCTGTAAAAATTGTGTTTGGAATTTGCAAGCCTGACTTGCTTTTCAGAAGAGAGCATTTTTCTGTCCTGTGTGCTTTTGAAATCTTTTGTTAGAAAAGAATGTTACTTTTAGATTGTTTTAAAGCTTGATGTTGTTCTGGGTCATTCCTGGAGTCCTAGATATT
The DNA here is from genome assembly GCA_009867235.2 of Psittacus erithacus. Classification (NCBI taxonomy): domain Eukaryota; kingdom Metazoa; phylum Chordata; class Aves; order Psittaciformes; family Psittacidae; genus Psittacus; species Psittacus erithacus. Next base: position 11,871 of record WYDI02026803.1, on the reverse strand, counting down.
TGTGCATCTGGGAGGAAGAAAATTTGATTCTTGTATCAATACTTGGTAAAATTCTTCTAGTATCACATATAATGCTCCCTTTTTTCTTTAATCCACAGTCTAAAAACTCTTGAAGTATTCTTTACTTGACTAGTAATATGGATTGTCATTGCCTTTACAATTTTTGCTTGCATATTTAGGAATGGAAGACTCCATTTTTAACCTGTTTGCTAAATGGAAGCTTATCATGGGGAAAAAATGTGGAGATGGACAGTGAGAATTTCCATTTCCATTTTCAAGGAACAGAGACTACGTAAAGAAAGAAAAGGACACTTATTGATTCAGGAATCTGGAAACAGGTCCAGAAAAATGCACATTTGAAACAACTTTCTGAAGCTCATAGTGCAAAACTGCAAGGCATGCATTTGATTTATAGGAAAGAAGAAAATCAAAATACTTCATTATACAGTTTGTGTGAGACCAAATAATTCTTGAGTCTTAATGACATTTCAGCTTGTAAATAGCTCATGCCAATGGAGGATCCTGGTCTGATAAATTACCTTTGAATTAGGTTATTTTTGAAAACAATGTGCTAGCGTCTGAGAAGCAAGAAAACATTTCCAAGACTAATGTTAAACAATAAAAATTACTCCTTTATTTGCTGTTCTAAACTGTTGAGGGTTTAGTCCTCTCTCCCTCCCTTTCTTGTCTTGCTTTGTTTTCCCTTTCTGGGTCTTCCAGATCAAATGAAGCACATTTAATGCCACCAAGATGTTAATCTGATTTTTTTTCTGTTTGTCAGAGTGATAACATAGGATATCTGCACCATTTTTAAAATCAGTACATATTATTTAGCATGTGGTGAAAAAAACCCCAAGCCACATGATCATATTGTAGTCAAGTCCATCCAATTAGCTATTATTATGTTTTGTCTACACTTGAACTACAGAATACAGCTTCTGTATATCCTGTTATTTTGTCTGGATCAAATGTATTATCATGAAAATATTTCCCATTCTGACTTCCTTTGCTTCTTGAAATAGTAAAAACTTATCAATCTTCTGTAATGTTGATGTCCTGTCTGTAATGTAGCTGGAAATTCTTTATGCTCAGAGTTCCCTAGAGCATTTCTCATTGTTTACTTGGAAAGACAGTTATTAAATTTTATCATCCCAGTTACTTGATTGATTCCAGAATCTTTGAAATGTGAGCTTCCAACTCTCTATGCACATCTCCATCCTACATAATCTCACTCAAAGGGTTTTGACCCAAGGCTTTAAAGATTTCTAGATCAAGGCTTTCAGGTGCCCTTATTGTGTAGAAATATCGTATAAAACCCGTTGGTTGTCAGTCCAACTTTAATCTTTGGATGAAATATGATAATTCTAGTAATAGAAATTTAAGGAAGATTGTGCAGGGGGAGGCATACTGGATGGAAATTACAAAAAAAAGGATCTTAATGGTAAGAGTGGAGAGCTGGCATAGCTTCTCAGTGGAAATAAGAGAGGAGGAACAACATTTGAGATGGACCTTGATAACTTTATGAATTCAAACAGATGATAAGTTTGTCTGAAAAAATGAATACTAGATTTCATGACCTAGAAGGTGTTTTCCAGACCTGGCATTCATAGCTAAAGGCTAAAAAAAGAAATAAAACACCTGTCCTAAAACAAATTGGTTTTGACTGCAGCAAAAATCAAGCCAAATAATTCACTTCAAGAAAACATTTGTATTTTGTTCCTGTTTTCATAGGCTCCTTTATTAGTCTCTTTCTTGGTGAATTACAAGGATAAAGGAAACTCTTAATCTTTATTGCATCACAAACTGTATAAACTTTTTCCTTTCCTTCTTGAACAAATTAACCCTGACACTTCTGTTGCTGCAAGCAGTCCTCCAAGGTTTGTCACTTTTTCTCTGGGAAGAGTAATCACCACATTTGAACATATCTTTTCAGAAATAACATATAAACAAAAGATTAGGAAGGACACTGTTTGTTCTAAAATTTCGTTGCCTGCTGTCAAAGTACCCTATAAAGGATACTTTATAAAGTACCCTTAATGTTTTTTCCTATTTAGAAAGAAATCTAGGGAATAAATTACAAGTGAAGGCAAAAACACCTGAACTGAACAAAAGGCAGACCAAGAAATGGGTGACACCCAGTGATATATACATAAAGCTGAGCTCTGATATGAGCTCAGAGACTCCACATGACTTTGACTTTTTCTTATAATGAAGTATCTGATTAATTATCCAACTCTTGGATGTAAGGCTTTTTTAGTTTCCACACTGCAGCTGAGGATTGTTATGGAATTTCCAGGTGAATTGGCTGAACCCAGGGCCTGACCAGTGTAGGTATGGAGGAGCAAAGCCGCAGCGACTTTGACGCAATATAGACTCTGAAGTGATTTATATATCTAGGCCAAGATATTAGTCCCCTTTATAGGAGCTGACATGCAGGTATATGCTTTCTCCAACTTCTGAGAAGATTAACTCTTGATGTAAAACAAGATTTAAGGAACTGGGTAATTTAGCGTAGCTCTGGATCTAATTGCATCCATAATTTACTTTCCAAAAGGTAAAATCCATTGCTTAATATATGTCTACTGGTGACGCTAAATGGAGAATAGAAAAACTAAAATACTACAGATCTTTGACCAGCACTTGGACTACTCTGACTTGTGCTGTTTTGACGCTAATCCAAGATCCAAGTATAACTGCAGAGTAGTAACGATTTGCATGTCTGCATTTAAGAAACCATAAACAGCTATTCAGGACACAACTTGTGAATGCCTCTTCATATACAACCTGTTTCATGTATCTGTTTTGTCCTTTTGGGGTAGGAAAAGTAACCTACCACTCTTGCACCCAGAGTTGCAATGGATTTACTTTTGCAGAGTATCCTTTTTGTGTGGAAAACAGAGAAACACATGTGAACTGCAGTTTTAACTCGGAAAAGACAACATCATGAGGTAGAGACTCTTCCTCTATTATCCTGATCAGACTTTCTGCAGGTCTTATACTTGTTCTGCTTTGTCTCTTATTTCCTTTCATGGAATTCCTGTGTTTTTTTGCGTCCACTAGATTTCTTACTTTAATCAAGGAGATGGTTGCAGAAAAGTTAGAATGCTCTGTTTTGTCTTGCACCTCATCAATACAAGCTGTTTGATGTGAGAGATGCAAATGCTCCTGCCAGAACATATTTGGGGAATTGGTGTACTGTAGTTGCCTCTCATCTCTGGGTTTGAAGTGCTTGGTAAAATTATTAGTAGAAATTTGTTTCATTGTCTTCCGGTTTGTCTCTATTGGATGTAAACTGCATATTAAGTGCAGGAGGGCTAGGCTTGAGGCTGAAAGCAAAGCTGGTCAGAGCTACATAAAGCTGCAGTGTTTCATGGAGATGTGCCAGTGCCCATGCAGCTTTTATCAAACTAGGCTGTGTTGTGAGGGCTTGAGAGGGAGCGAGGAAAGATCTGTTGGGGTCTTAGAGATGTTGATGCTCGGTGGCTGAGAAGCTACCCAGATCTTTGCCTTCCCATACCCTGGCTCCTTGGGCAGCAGGCAGTGACACACACATAAGTGAGTATTTCACAAGCAGTTGAGTTTTTTTAGTGCTTATTGTGTTTCTTGCATCAGTGCTTACTGCTGAGGGTGCCTGAGAGCTAAGGCTGAGCTGCTATTTGCATAGGTGAACCCAAGGAAAATGGGAAGGTTCATGTGAAAAGCTAAAGATCACATTGACAAAAGGGCCAATAACTAATTGCTAGGATTTGATTTTAAGTATCCTGATGGAACTCAAGCAGTAATTTGCTGAGAGGGCCTTATAATAGCTCCCTTAAACCAGCTCCAGTCTTGAAGGGGTGGGGTAGTCGCATCGGGGGTCACAGAGTGTTGATGCGGTAACCCAGCAGCAATTTTTAGTCAGAGAAACTGGTAGAGATGCTGATAAGATGCAGGATTAGCAAATGAACAGCTGAACGTGATGTGCTGGAGGAAAGCCAGCACAGCTTTTCCTAAGGAAGTCAGATCTTGTGAGCCTTGCAGAAACTGCTGACAGGCATGAGACCCATGAACTGGGATGATCCGGCTGAACAGGAGCACATGCAGGCTTTCAGAAAGCTTCCAGTGAGGTAGGAAAAAAAGCTTTTGGCACAGAAACCAGGGCTAAAAGGGATGATGTCCATGTGGTTAAACTGGGGAGCTGTGATGGGGAGCAGCATTGCTCACAGAGAGCAAAATGTGAGGGGGAAAAGCTTGCTGCTGCTCTGTACAATTAAGCAGGGAAAATTTGCAGAAGGATCTTATGACGCTGAATGACTGCAGCAACTTGCAGTTGAAATGTGGGATTGATGAAGGCAAAATAATACACAGAGGGGAAAAAAAGCTTAAAAGTTTGGGCTTGATATTGCCATTTAGCATTCAGGAAAGGGATCTTTGGATAATTAGAAGTATATCTATGAAATTATTAATTTAGTGCTCACAGTGATAAAAAAGCAAATAAAGGGCTCAGGATGAGGGAGGGGAAAAAAGATAACAATGCAGATAGTACAATGACACCACTGATAAACCTCTGGAATATTTGTTCTGATTCTGGCAATCCTACCTCAAAAAAGAGATGATTGATTGAGCTGGAAAACACTGACAAAGATAGAACAGATTCGGTATCAGTGAAAGCCAACACAGTCTAGGGGTGCTTCCACTTCAGAGGGGAAGGTGAATGGAGGGGTATATGAATAGATTCATAAAATCACAGAAGGTGTAAAGAGGCAAGTGGTTACTTGCTGTTCTGCACAATATGATGCACCAATTGAATTATCAGGCAGAATTTTAAAAACAGACAGAAGTAAGTGCTTTACACTGCACTTAATTAAATTGAGGAGCTCATTACATAGGCTGCTGTGGAGATCAAGAGAATAAATGCGTACAAGGAAAGGCCAACACATTCCTAGAGTAAAAAGCCATTGCAGCCTATTAAGCACAACGGTCTGGAAGCAGCCTCCAGCTCAGGAAGTCCTTAAACTACCGATTACTGGAAGTTGGGACTGGAGTATATCAGTGGGAGTATCACCTAATTTGTGCCAGTGCTTCTCTAAACACCTGCTACTTGCTGTTGTCAGAGATGGGATACTAGACTAGACAAATTATTTGATTGGACTAAAGTTCTCTTATTTTATACAGAATGCAAAAAAAACTTGGAATCTTGGTGTTGCAGTGAAATAGTCCTTGGCCTGTGGTCAGCTTGAGAGGAGAATATTACATACGCAGAAGGCAAGCTGGGAACAGCAGGTTGAAGGAGCACTGTGCAGTCAGCAGAGATGCGTGGGGAAAGCTTAAATAATGCCTGAGTTTAGCCAGTACATTTTGTTCGTGACTCTCATAAGCATCAAATGGCGGGAGTGAAATCCACCTCCAAACAAACTCGGATGCATAGAAATCGTTCATGTACTGTCTGGCCTTGTACGGGGATTTTCAAGTTGTGGTTGGCAAAGTTGAAAGCTGGCAGGTGTAGGATTTATCTGCATTGGATATTCAAAGGAGAGCAGAGCTGTTGTAATAAACATTGGTATAGAAATGGCTGTCATTTTCTGGGTAAATATCTGGATTAACTTTGAGAAAAGACTCATAGAAACATCTCTCCTGGCAAATATCCCAGCCATAGGATCTGTAGAAGCCAGTCTCTGTGTTTTTATGGTGTTTCAACCTTGCAGCTGAAAGACTACCCCAATGGTAACTTATGCCCCTGTGGAAAGAAGGGAAATAACTCCAGCCTGGAAAGGTGGCTACTCCAACAGTTGTACTGACTAAAATGACACTCAAATGCACAGCACTAGCTTACTCTCTCTTTTCCAAATAGATTTTCCTAATGTTTAAATAAGCTTCACACTATTGACTAATTGTTTTTTGTGGTCTTTGAGGATTCAGGCATAAGTCTTCAGTCTAAACAAATCACTGGGGGATTTTTACATGCCTGAGGTGGAAGAAGAGGCTCAGTAACTGATATAAACTCAAATCCCCCTTATCAAATAAGTATCCTTTGACTTAATAAGTAGGTTGAGTCTCGCCTGACTTTCCGGCAGAATATCTTGAATATTTGCTTGCTTTGGTTTCCAAGACAGTGAACTGCTCTAAATTTCCTTAATGATATCAAATGTGTAATTAGTATCAGATATTTTTGTTTCTTGTATATTTAACGGCATACACTTCTGTGTGCACTTATGCTTGTTCACAGTAGTGATGTGTTAGCTAAGTTCATAATAACATCTACTAGAAATTACTGGATATGAAGAAGCAATTATCAAAATACAGCTCATTACTTGTCATGTAATGTTTCCTTGTTGGTTGCTACATCAGCAAGCTGGCTGGTGTGCCGATTTTAACAAAGTTGTGGATTTGTAGCCTCAGGAATGGAATATATCATGAAAGCACAGTTTCACTTTTTATGGCTGTCTGTTATCAGTAGAACAGCGATTACTTCTGCTTCTATGGGAAAGGCTGTCTATCAAGCCTGTGTTTTCATTCATGCACTCAGAGCAGAGGAGATGAAATTGTTGGGAAAGATAAGTAAAAGCCACTGGTGTTACCTTGCTATTGGAAAAGTGCCAGGTGGTGAATTCTGCTAGTTAAAGTAATATGAGATATGACCTTCTGGATACTCAGCATCTGTTCTGTTATCAGATTTGTGCTACCTTCCCTTCTCCCTATTTTCCCTCTCTCATCTGCCTTGTGCTTATTAGAAGGCCATGTGTTTGCTCTTTAGCCTGACCTCCTTTTTTTTTACAGGAAAGGCTTCTGCAGTGCACACTGTGTTTTGACACTCTGTCTCTCTTTGTTCTGAGACAAAGTTCTGATAAGAAGCTGTGTAAAAGTAGACATTTTTAGCTTGTCCCTGGGCCTAAGGGTCACCTCTGGCTGGTCCATGCAAATTTGCAATCCCTGAGGTCATTTTAAGGCTTTTACTTTAAAACAAACCTGGAAAAAAAGGTCATTATTGTCATGTCTGTGTTTCAGACGAAGCCATAAATCCAGCTTGGCATGCAGAGGAAGGGCAGGCTGTTGGCACAAAACAGTGACAAGTCTCCCCCAAAATGCTCATCAGCCTCGGCTTGCTTTTGAAAGAACGTGGGCCAAGTCTTAGGTTCTGCTGCAGGGGGCTTGCACATCTCCAGTATGACTTGAAATTGTATCCAAGGCTTGATGCTGAGATGTCTGTAGCCATACATAAGGCAAAATTACCTTTTAAGTCTCTGCTCAATTTTCCTTCCAGATGGAGAAACCTTGTCTGAAGATTGGTCAGATAAATTTGGTCTTAGGAGTAGTCATTGCTAGACTTTGCTTTAGTAAATTTGCTTAGTGAATGCATGCAACTTTACAGGCTGTATTGCTTGACAAGTAATAGGTTGTAAACCACACTGGCTGAAAATGTTGGCATTTCTTATCAAATAATAAATTACTAACACTTTATTATTCAGCCACCTTTGCTTAAGAGCTACTGTGCACAAAGCGGGTGCTACCTTACTCTGTTGCCAGGGCAGGACTAGGAAGGTTTATCGCTGTCAGTGATGCAGGGTGAAAAATGGGATACTGCCCCATTTCCATTAAAAACCATGAATACGCACAGAATGTACTCTTGTGCTGAGCAAGAGCTAATAACTAAATTGATACCCAAAACAGCATGGAAGAAAACTGCCAATTTTCTGGAAAAATACAGGTATAAAAAAAATTGTGGTTTCTTACGGTTTATTCCTTTAAGGCCTTAATCCTGTCATTGAGATGTGTAGCTTATGTTGTACTGACATATACGGCATAAAATCTTTCTTGCTAAATTGTTCACTCCTCATATATTGCTAAGTAGTGCAAGTCTTTTCCTTGGGCTCCTTCCCTCTAAAAAGTTTTTGTCAGATGCAAAATGTTTTGGAAAAAACCCTTAATGTCAGTGTCTTGCCCACATTAAGTGGAAAGGGGGCATTAGATGATCAGAGGTTTATGTTAATGTTCTGAGTTGTTCATGCTACCCACACAAAAGGGAATTTAAGAGGTTCTGATTCGTCCCTCTCGATTTTTCCAGACGTGTACTGTGAGCAGTGAGGCTTGCAAGCTCCTTTACTGTGGATAAATATTGCACTGTATATTTTCAGGACAATGAAAAGATTTATTTAGCATATGGCTGACCTGGATTGTCATCAGTGGCTCAATTGACTTTTCTTGCCTTGGGACAGTGGTAAGATTAGGAGATGCTATAAATAGATGTTGCACTGTGGGAGTGGTATCACAAAAATGCACTTTACACAAACAGACTGTCATTTTGCTTTGTAGGGGATGAGTGTATTTGGCTTTCAAAAGGAGATCTCTCCTTCAGATGTTTTTGTCCTCTTCTGAATCGTTGCAGCTGAAGCTATGAGATTGCTTCAGCCACCACCATCAGGTGTTAAAATATGCAACACTGTAATGTTACGAAGTTTTATGAAACCTATTGTCCAAGTGCAGCTGAGCTTTATATCAGCAGTGTACTGTGCTTCTGCTTAATGATTCACTGTTCCAGGTGGATACGGCAGGACAGTGTCCCTCTAGGGAAACAAGCTTTGTTTCCCTCACCACTCGTGTGGCTCCAGGAAGGTTTCTGGTCACCATCTGTGAATTGTGGGAGGCCATATCTGTGCCTGAAGAGCTGTTAGAATGACTTTGGACTAAAAAGAATTGAAATAAGAGGAAAGAAGCTGTAATACCTTGAGGGCTGCTGTTATGATCAAATAAGTTATTAGCATATGATTTCCCTTCCTGACTATGTGGTGTCCCCATGTCCTGTTGTAGTTGGGCACCGAATGTATGACTTTTCCCAGCCTATAAACTAAGTAAAGGCAGCAGATGTTGCTCTCTTCATGTAAGATATTATTTCATTCCTACAATAAAGGCTATTTGGAATTATGTATAGATTAATTCAGCAGGTTCAGCTGGTAAGTAAGGAATAGGTGTAACTAATGAGGACTCCACTGAAAATGGCAGGCAACCATATGGAGTCCACTGGATTTGATATTTCAGCTTAGTGCCAGATGAGTAACTGATCTTCATTAAAAAGTAATTTTCAGTGATCAGATTACTTTATTCTGTTCCTAAACTGCTTTAGCTGGGGATGTCACTCAAGCACCATTTCACCCGAGCTGAAATTAGATGCTGTACTGACTCTTCTGATTTCTGGAGAAGGGTGGGGTGGATAATTATGTTGGGTAATTATACTGGATATACACTCCATTTATTTGTTTGTTTGGTTTTGTTTTTTTTTTTGGTTTTTGTTTTTGTTTTTTTTTTTTTTTTCATTATGCAGGAAAGCAATCTCCAGGTCAGGCCTCCAGCACTTGGCTCCTGTGCATTCTGTCAACATTGCAGTCTCCAATGGACCTGTGAAGGAACCAAGGGCAGCCTTAGAATGGACTGTAGGTATTTGGTTTTTTGGCAGTTAATTTGAGCAATATCTCTCACTAGTGTTGTCTCCATCCTTAAATCAACATAAGACATTGTATTGCTGCCAGAATTAGTGCTGGTCATTAGGAGCATGCTTCTGTTATGAAATGAGGCACAAGGGAGAGATGGAAACTTGTGGAGACTTGAACAGCACAGGACAGCTGTGCAGTTTTTACAGCTCAGGAACTGTCTTCTTACATTTGCTCACTGCCTTCTTGCCATCCAATGAGGGATTGATTTTACACAGCAGGGTTTTTAACCTCTGCTTGATGGGCCAGAATTCAAGGCTGAAGACCCATGTCAAGTTGACTGGGTCTGTAAAGTAGATAATAGAAATATTTGGTCACAAGGCTTTGTAGGTAGGGCTAGATATCTTCTGGGCCCAAGCTGGTTTCTAGAAAGAGAGCATGTTTCCATCCCTCCCATCTTCCTTTTGTTGTGCTTCTGGACTACTGTATATGGGGCTGGTTCAGAATAGAATAGAATATTTCAGTTGGAAGGAACATGCAGCTATTATGTAGTCTAACTGCTTGACGACTTCAGGGCTGACCAAAAGTTAAAGCACTTTGTTAAGAGCATTGTCTAGATGTTAAACACTGACAGGCTTAGGGCATCGACTGCCTCTCTAGGAAACCTGTTCCAGTGTTTAACCACTTTGTCGCTAGAGAAATATTTCCTAATGTAAAGTCTGAACCTCCCCTGCTACAGCTTTGAACCATTCCCATGCACCTCCCATGTGGTTATGCACTGGTATGTGCTAAGAACAGTTTGAAAGCTTACGCGGAATCCTCTTGAAAGACCAAAGTTTATAATGAGTAGCGAATGTCAATAAAGAAAAAAGTTAAGCTTTAAGTACAAATGTTTAAATCCAAAGGTATAGTTGGAAGAGTGAAAAGATATTTAGATTAAAATGTGTTGGAGCCAGACATGAAGTTTTCATGTTAAGCACTGGAAGGCAGCATTAATCAGTGCATGTTTTATCCACATCTATATCTTCCTGCTCTTCAGTATTTCTGAGGAGGATTCTCCAAGGACCCATGATGGGAGATCTTTCCAAAGTCTAAATGACATGAACATATATTGTCACTTGACTTTGCAGTAGAAAATGTTTCCTTCCTGTTGTCTTCACAGTAATAACTGGAATTCCCTGGCTATAGTCTCCATTTTTGCCTATTCCTTCAAGGTGATTTGCCAGTATCAGACGGTCTTTTGAACAGGACACTGATTCTGAGAGTGGGATTTCCATTCTCTGCTCTGCCACTTACCTTGTGAGTGAACTCAGATGAATTCTTTTACCTCTTAATACCTCAACTTCTCTCACTGTAAAATGGAGATGAGGATTCTGATGCCTCTGAAGTCCTTTTGCAAAAGAAACAGTATTCTTTTATTATTGCTGTAGCTACTATCTGTCATCCCTGTGGCTTCTTTATTTCTAACAGACTTACAAATGCCCAGTTTCATAACATTTGCTGCGCCTAATTCAAGTTAACTTGTGTCTGTTTTGTATAATTTAATGCTATCTTTTCACAGCAGGGCCATAGGAAATATACTCTCTGGGGTATGGGATGCTATAGCCAGAGGGGAATGCAGAATATGCCTTATTGTAAAGGAATCACCTCAAATGCCTGTCCCTGTAATATGTTTATGCATAGCCCCTTCTCCCACCCTCCAGCATTTTAGGCATCACTCCCATGTGTTAAATGATAAACTAAGTAATTCTAGCCAAGATTTCGACTGAGATTCTAGCCCAGTACTGAAAGAACCACCTCATAAAGTACCTGTGTACCACTGGGGACCTAGATATTTGTATATATTCATGGTGCCATTTACTCCCAAGGAAAATAACCATGAGCTTTTGCACAAAGTCTTCCTGTAATTTCCCTCCTAAGTACTGCCTTCTAGGTCTTACTTTGTTTGGTGCCTACAAAAATCTTGACAGCCAGTACGATATTCATGTGTTGAGCTTCCTGCTAGTCAAATATATCTCATTTTGTCTGTCTGTAATGCTGTTGTGGTTTAAGCTTAGTTGTAAATTAGAAAAGCATGTAGCCTGCTTGTTCCCTCCCCACAACCTGTCCTCCCCCACCCCTTCTCCCCACTCCCGGAGGGATGGGGTGGAGAATCAAAAGAATGTAACTCCCATGGGTTGAGATAAGAACATTCCAGCAACTAAGGTATAACACAAACCACTGCTGCTGCCGACAATAATAATAATGATAAGGGAAATAACAAGGGAAGAGAATACAATCGCCCACCACTCGCCGACCAAGCAGAGAGAGAGAGCTAGCCCTTCCGGGTAGCTCCCAATTTACATCCTGGACATGATGTGCTGTGCTATGGAATACCTTTTTGGCTAGTTTGTGTCAGGTGTCCTGTCTCTGCTTCCTCCCGGCTTCCCCTCCTCCCAGGGCAGAGCATGAGGCTCAGAAAGTCCTTGGT